>VWYO01013918.1:11176-50061 GCA_013400275.1 Rhadina sibilatrix | reverse complement strand
AGGGGCGGCCCCGCCCCGCCCCGCCCCGCCCGGGAGCAGCGGCCGCGCCGGACCCGGCGGGGAAGGGAATTGCGCGGACCCCGGACGGCTCCCGCGGCACAGCCCCGCGGCCGCGATTAGTAAGGGAACCCTCCGCGCTTTCCCCCCGCCTCCTGCGGGGCGGGGGCCACCGTGGGTCCCTCTCTGCACCGACACATACACCTGTGCGACGGGCGTGCACAGGGCCGGGGAGCTCCCGCAGGCGCACGCCGTCCCGTCCCGTCCCGTCCCCTCCCCTCACGGAGCCGGCGGGAAACGGCCCCGACACTGCCAACAGCCACAGCTCGGACGGGCTCGGGCAGGCGCACGGATCGCCACTGTCGGCCGCGTGGGAAAGACCTCAACATGGAATCACAGAAGCACAGCATCAGTTAGGTTGGAAAGGATCCCTGAGATCATTGAGTCCAACCTATGGTCAAAAACCACCACGTCAACTAGACCATGGCACTAACTACCACATCCAGTCTTTCCATAAACACCTCCATGTATTCTTGTGTGATTCTGTGATTTTACAAGAAAATCGTTCTTCATTTTTGCTCTATGGTTTTCCAGACCTTTTTATGGCAGCAGTTTTGGAAATACATAGTAATCACATGTTAACAAAAGAGTACATCATAACGTTTAAAATTACATCCCTTAACATACCCCCAAAGCAAAAACTTTAGTGTTTTTACTTCTATTTAAAAAAAAACTGTCAATATATAACACCCTGAGCATATCTGCTTGTTTGGGTCATCAGATATGTGAAATACATCTGACTTACACATTCAACTTTTGCTCTGGCTCATTTCTGGCCACAGTAGAAGTTCCCCACAATCCCCCAATCCTTCCAAAGCTGGGAATCGAAATACATAGTCTTTTGTACATAGATAGCTATGAAAACAATTAACACTTAAAGCAATTATTTAACAGCTATAAAGAAAATGGGTTGCTAGCCTTGAATCTATCCTCACTCAAGTAACATCCTCAAGTAAGAGGAGAGAGTCTGTGGCAGTGCTGAGAGAAGTCATACTCATAGGAACACAAAAGAGTTCTATTTAAAAATACATATACAGCAATACACATAAGAATAGACAACTGTGCCCAAGGCTTGTACAGATTCACGCATGTGTGGGCTCTAGTCTGGATTCCCAGAGCCAACTTGAAAGTACACATCCCAGCCCAAATATTACAAGGGTGGAAAACGCTCTTAATGGATTCTTCAGCCATAGAGCCCACTTATCTTACATAGTAAAGGCAGTAAGAAATAACAAATTAAATTAGATCACTTTGTTTTATAACCAGTAATCTTTCTCCTAGTGTTTTACTTTGGCTTTAACTGTTCATTTTCCTCCCTTTCTTGAGAATTTTTTTCAATATTCAGTGATGTTAGTCTCCGTGCATTTATTTTTAATCAGCCCTTGAAGAACACGCTCTTCACGTCTGGATTCCACATCCAGTCTATTTTTATGTGCTTTTAACACACTCTCCAGAAGAATCTAAATCATGTCATTCGCACTGCACTCACAGACTTAACTGGATAGCTCCCTACCTTTGTGAAAAATCTGTAGTGAGACATGAGACATCTTGTGGTGAATTCTGCCTAGCACAAATTTTATTTTCCTCAGTTCTTTAGCACACATTACCATACACATAAAAATCATAATCCTGGAAACTGCATACAGGCACCCTCATTGTTAGGATGTATGGCCTGATCCAAAGACAAAAGTCAACATCCAGACTGCAATGAGCACAAGACTCAGCTCTCCTGTTTGAGTGCATGCCCCATAGAAATGCTGGTGGCGTATTTCTTTCAAACATTTGCATTGATCCCCCATGGATTGGGGAAAATCAATCTTTTTTCAGAAACCAGCTGATAAAACAGTTCTACATTTTGCTGTCACAATCCAGCTTCTGTTTATAGATGTACCAAAGTACCACAGTTAGCTGATCAAGTAAAAGCAGAGACAGCTTTTTATTATAATTAACATGATGTTTACTGCCTGCACAGTTGAATATGCAAACATATATTAAGTCAAACATACAGAAGCACAAGAACACAATCCCCAGTGACTAATGCAACCAGCTAAATATATTCTGCAACTGCAGTGATATACATGACAGAATAATGGCAGAGAAAAGCCCAGAATGCACAATTTTTGTTTCAGAAGGCTATTCATACATTAAATTGTCAGCTGAAACTCAGATAACTGACAGACTTGTTTTGAAATTAACTTCCTTGGGAATAGTGCCACTGATCTCAGAGCAAGAGTTCCCCTGATGTTCCTCATAGGTTTATTTTTGTTCTTTTCATTGCTACCTAATTTTAAGTGAATTTTCAGCTCAGGAGACACCATGTAGAGCAGGGCAGACAAAGAGAAACCTTAGACACTAATTTGCAATATTTTGAAATAATGACCTTTATTACAAAGAAGTATTTCCAATTACAAACCAAATTCACTAACCTTTCATGTGTTTACATCACCACTGCTTATTGTTTTTTCTAGTCATAAAACATTGCTCTGGCAAATGGCAGTAAAGAAACATAGCCAACCCAACAAAGCCTGCTCAATAGGAAGGAAAATAAGAATTGATACCAAATCATCCCACTACGTTTATCTTTCCTGTTTACCTCTTTCATGCTTTATCAGGGTGTCAGCCACTTGAAGCCCCATGACTGTTTCACTGTTACATCTCCCCACTGCTACACTAATACACTAACCCAGCCCTGTCTGAGAGGAATATCACATCTGTGTTAATGGCACAGCAGCAGGGATGAGACAGAATTAACTATAATCTCTACAGATATTTTTCAAAGACAACTAAAAGGACATACTAATTGATAAAGTAAATTGTTTAATAATATGCTGTGATGTAAATCCTAAACCCCAGGACAATTACTGCTAAAATTTATGCTTGTAGGACTATGATAATGCAAGATAAAGATTATTTCCTAACAGCTGGAGCAGCATCAACAAAGAATCAGAAATTGGAGCTCACCTAGAACACTTGCAGTATGATTCAAAAAAGTTAGGCACCAAATTTAAGTTTTTGCCTATGGTCTTAGGATGTAGTTCACAGAGACAACTCCATTAGGTGACTAAGCTCTACTACATTACAGCAGGATGAATCATCTTCTGAAAATGTCATTCATTACATCCTAAGAAATATCAGCCTCTTATGATACCACTTGCAGGAGTAATAACACAAGCTTTGATGACTAGCTTAGACTAGCACCCTTCTTTTAAAGGGCTGTAGTGAGGTGTCATCAATCCTACTCTTAGCTTTCACTTACTCACAGATAAACTTGCTCCAAAACAGGAATTATACTTTCCAAGACTCAAACAGGGAGAAACATGGTCAAATTAGTAGCAGCATAAGCATTACTATTATGTTTATATTGCAGCATTATGTAGAGCTGGACTATATATTTTCACAGAACATAACACTTTGCCCCAGTAAGCTTGGGTACCTCAATGATGCAGTGCAAGTAGTATGAGAGAGTGAGCAGATGGAGATGAAACAAATGAGGAGGAGGACAAGGCAGCAATGAAATGATTGAGTTTGATGATATAATGAGCAGCAGTCACGGCACATTAGTTGCCTAGTCAGTATTTACATCAACAGTATAATTAATATTTTTAAAAACTGATTTCTCTATTCAAATTAAGAAGTATTATTGCATGCAAGTTATTCATAGGTTATAACAGAGACTTGGGATACCAGAGGGACACATGTACTTACTTAAGGCCTGTATATTCTCAGAATTAAAGCCTGTATTAGCATATCTACCATTATTTATAATGAAAAAATAGAGACACAGTTTTTTCAGTGTGAAATGAAACAAATCACTGGTACTTGAAAGCTCAAATTAATAATTATTTAATCTTTCCTAAGATAAACTTAGGAAAAAGCCTACTCCTCAGAAAATTACTACCACAGCTACAAATTAATTTTCATTGATAGACATGTGTTTGGTAACTGCAATGCTATACAAACTGACTGTAAACTTGGCAATCTTTGGCATAATTGGCTCAATAAAAATCATACATCTTACCTCAGAATATGTAAACAAGCTACCTCATCTCATTAATATATTCCATTATAAGAATTCACCCAGAATTCTTATAATGAAATATATTCTTTCTTGTAATGAAAGAAAGCCACCTCCCAAGGTAATAATGATAGGTTGAAAGACTGACATAGCAGATTACTGCACAGTATTTGACATAGCACTAGCCTATTCATGGTGCAGTGTTCAAGTGGGGGAAAAATAAAAATGACACAGACCTACCCTGTGCAGGACACTGCATGTATTTGTACAGCTGATTTTGTACATCATCTAAAATTAGTTCAGACATTTGAACAGTGCCTGAAGGTTTTACAGACCAGTTCAAAAACTCTCTTTACATATTACTGAATTAATTTCACTCATTTGAATTATGACAGTTTTTTGCACTGCAGTTTGCCTTCTCCTTTGTATGTTTTCATTATAAATAGCGAGACTAATTAAGATAATATATTGGCTAAAGATTCTGTACTGCCATTGAGGGGATACACTGAAAGTAAATGTTTGCCCACTCCTCAAGGTTCTGTGCTGTCAGTATAAATGTTCATCAAGCTGAAAATGCAGAAGTGTGAAGGAAGGAAGTAGTGAGCTCATCAAGGGGTGCCTTATGCTCTCACCCCCAGTTTAGCTGCCTATAGAAAATGGACCCCAGAAGTCCCCAATGTTTTTACAGATACTATAGAGACATTGCTCAAGGATCCATGAACAACAGCTGAAGTTACCAGAGAGATGGAGATAAAGTTCTGTTTGAACCAAAGGAGACCTTGTTCATTTGCAGGAAAACTTGTGTGAAAAATCCTTGTCCTTGTCTATGCATTGGCTGTTTTAGTGGCCAGGGTTGCTGGTCTCTACCTGGATGAATCCATCCTCTCATTAAGTTCCACACTTCAACAGAATTACGACTAATTTTTAGCTCTGCATACTTGCTATCATTATCTTTTGCTAATTCAATGACTGGAGAATAAAATATTTTGTGATACTAAGGAGGAGAAACATAAAACCATCTGAAAGCGTACAAAGAAATTTGACTGTCACTTTGGCATGGGACTCTGCATGGAACTGTGAGGTCTTCCTTTCATGTCGGATGATTCCTCAATTCAGTGGCAGTGACAGAGTAAAACTTGCAGAGTTGCCTCTTTCCTTACCCCAGCTTGGCCCCTAGCAGTTGTATCCTGGACAGGGAAGGTATACAAGACTTCACTTTCAAGCACAAATCTGGACGTGAGAAGAAATTACCCACTTATTGACTTTCTTTTGGAAGGGAAAGACAAATAGACTAATACAATAAATTATGCACCAAAGTCATGGAACACTTCCAGCTCTGGTTGTAGTTTAATGTATGCAGCTCATGCTGGCAGGAGTCCCACACTTCCTCTGTCACAGTTTCTGCTGGGTAAGCTCACATACAGTTGTGCCGTAGAACTACTTATGTTCTTACAAATTATACCAGACATTTCTCATTAGCATTACACCTGAAATCCCATTCCTGAGTTGGACATTACTTCATAAAATTGCAATGAAAGGCATAGAAAGAGCAAGTTCAGGATACATTTAGGTGGTGGTTCAATGGCGAAAAGGAAAAGAAAAAACCCAAGCCCACAGAATTTATCAAACAGAATTACAAAGAGTATCCATTGCTACCGTGTAATTGCTGAAGTAAACTAGGAATAGGGCTGCTTATTTTCTTAGATTACTTTGAAAAATTTAAATATTAAAAATACTTGAGTTCGTAATACTCATCAGACCTGCTCTTTGGTACCCTTGTGCATCCCTCCGTATTCACCATCCGTGGAGATACAAAAAATTTGTATCACATATTTCATTTGACACCAAGCTATTCACATGACATTCATGTTACATTCATGTTTTCACACATGTGCCTCTGAAAAATGCCCTCTCTTTTGTAACTTGTTCATGAGGATGCAGCAAAGACAGAGAACTCAAGAAAGCAGAAAACCCATGTGACAAAAATCCAAATGACTGGATTCCTACAAAACAATTGCTGCAGGAAGCATTAATTTCCATCAATCATTATTCAGATAATTTTCTCCTATCAAGGAATTTCTGTCTTTGGAGATATATTCCAAACTTCATTTACAAGGCTCTGAGGAACCTTACCGAAAAGTGTGGTCAGCCCTGCTCTGAACCTAAAATTTTCTCTGGGTCTGTGAATGACATTTGTACTCCAACCCCAAGATTTGCTGTCTTTAATCTTAATGGCTACAATGTGTTCTAATAGCAGTTCACCAAAATTATTGTAATTCACTTGATTATTGTAATTCATATCTTAAAATAAAATCATATTTCCTCTAAATTGATTAATTGATACAGATTGAAACTGCCCAACCAGTTACCTAAAAGTAGTAGCAAGAAAGATATCTCCCAATTTTCCACTTTCTAAAGAGACAGTACTGTGTGTATATATCTATATATTTATATGTGTGTAAGGTGCTACCTAAACCTGTTACTGGATTGGTTCTTAAAAAAATAATCTAAGAGATTATGCCTTTCTTTGGTTTAATCATAATTTCTCATCATAATTACCTTCCAGGCAAAAACTATACTGTCAAGATGTCAAGCATTAGCAAAAGACTCATGAAGGCAGCAAGGAAGTAACAAAAGCATCAAAAAGTCATTTCTGAGAGAAGGCAACAGCCTTTGCAGCTTTCAGAAGTGAAGCCTGAACTGAAAGTCATAGTTAGAAAACTAAAGAGCCATAATAATAATAATGAAATAATAAATAAACCAGCTTTTGAAGATTCTTTGTAGTAACTTGGCATTGTGAATTATTAATAACTAAAGCTTTCAAGCTCTGCTAAATTAACTTACATAAGGCTGCTCTCCTCATTTAAAAATATTCCGTTTAACAAATTTTTAGGCTAAAGGATAAGAAAATTATTAGATTAGAATATGTCTATCACTGATATAATAAGGAACACTGTCAAGTTATTATGTAACAAAATATATGCTTGTTTGGTTAATACACCACTCTTTACTTTGATCACTGCTGCTGAAAATCCTTACTCTTTCAGTGCCTTATTCATCCAGCTGGACAGGTTAGCTACAGACAACTGACTGTACTAGAAAGTGATCATGTGGGAAAAATGATTAGAAAAGGAAAGGTGGAGAGCAAGGGATTTGTGTAAAGGGTACATTTGCAAAGTTGGCAAGAACATCAGAAGTCGAAATTACAGGTTTCTTGTGGGAAAATGCAATAAGTGGGGGATTCTGGAGGCTCCTGCCAGGGCAAAAGGATTAAAAGGGAGCAGCTCAACAGCTCAGGCAGGCAGCTGGTGACCAACGTGGCAGCAGGACAGCGTGAGGAGAGTTTGAGTCTGTACAGGCTGCCTGGCTCTGCACTGGAGTGGCAGGTGGTAGAGGGGTAAGAAGGCTGAATCACTGGGACAGAACCAAGGAATATGAAATGTCTTCAGGATTCATTTTGGGAAAAGATCAATTAATATCTACCAGAACTGAAATTCATATATCATTTCAGTTGTGACTGCCTAGTAACTACCTTTATGCCTTTAAAGCATCATGCAGTTTTTACACTCCTCATATTTCCAGAAACTATCATTTTTAGAGGCATATACGGGTCATTTCCTTTGAAGTGACTGCTATGTGGTAAAGCTGTAAATGCAGTACAACTAGCTCTGAAATTGAAAGACATTAAAATATTATTAGTGTTTGGTCTTCCTCTCCCCTCCTATAGGAATTCTGCTGATTTAGAGAAATTAAAATCAGTAGGAGACCTGAGAACAGAACATAAGGGCCTCAGAATCCTCTTTTCCCTAAGCTGGCACAAAAATTAACCTTTGAGAAATTGAGTGGATAGTTGCTAAGAAGATACAACTACCTTAGGAGACCTAATTTTTATGACATTAAAGTTTTCTTCATATAGCAATGGCAATATCTAACATGCTGAATACTGCTTCTAGAGTCACTAGACAGCATCCAAATTGGATTTAAGCAAATTATTTAGCTTATTAGGCATCTTAATGTCCAGTATTTAATTCCATTAGGAGCAATTAAACTTTTGGCTAGCATAACCAAAAAAGAAAAGTCAACCCATAGAAATGAGAACAATATCAGATTTGTCCCAGCTGACCTTTGCATTAATTACACAGCCAAAGTCAACAGTAAGCATAGGGAAAACCAGGTATGTGTCTTATGTACGACTTTAAACAGTGCATATCATCCACACAGGTTTTACTGATGCACTCTCCAATTTATATCTCAATTTACAGTAACATTGAAACTAGCAGCTCCACAAACAAGGATAATGTAAATGGGGATGCAGAGCAGATTTTGTCATATAATCTTCCCAAAAGATAGAAAAAATCCTGGATGGAGAAACTTTCATTGCTGTTGATACACAGCAATTTAATTCTGCACCAGTAACCGAATCTCAACTAGTTTTATGCAATGAATAGATGCTTCTACACAATCTTTTCATTTCAGTTTTCAATAGAAAAATACCACCAATGTGGATGTTTTAAAGAACTACAGAGTAATAAAGCTTATAAACTAATTGGAGTAGTTATGCTTCACAAGTTCTTAATAAAGACTTCCACTGTTTAAAAATATCCCTAAGCACACTAAAATATCCCCCAGAGAAAGGAAAGTTCAACTGTCCATGTTCATGTCCTATAGGTACACAACTCACTATGCCCTCCCTTTTAGGAGAGCCAGCAGGAAAGGTAAACCACAGTGCATTGACTGGGTACCAGGAATTTTCTTCTCCCTGCATTCCTTACAGTTAGGGCTGGAAAAGTCATTGCATTACAGAGAAGAGCAAAAAGCCTGGGGAGCTCTTCAGACTTCAAGACAATTCTAGAAAAAAATCATTCATGAATTAGTTTCCATCAGAGTATAGCTGACGTTGAAACTTTTTCTTCTTGCCTTTTTCTATTTCTAGTAAGTATTTCTATTTTCTATTTCTTGTAAGTAAAAGAAGCACTATGAGAAGCAGAGGAAACAGTATCTGCTTCTTGTTATAGGTCACCACAGTCAGTCCCAGCAGGGGAGGATGAGCAGAGAGGGGGAGGTGGCTCTTCCTGCATTGCCTGGAGTGACCAACACAGCTCTTGCACACAGGACATTTCAGTGCATCTGGTTCTCTATTATACAAGTCCTAAACAGCCTGCTAAGGTGCAAATGCTTACTAGGCTGTTACTGCTACTTACGAGAGCTAAGCTCAGAAATTGATTGGGAAGACTACAAATAGAGAACACTTATTGAATTACTATGCTTTATCCATTTCAAAGCAGCAGAAGCTTTCCAATGCCTGCCTTGTAAGTAGAAGACATTGAAAACTTTCATTAGCACAGTTAGTGCTTTTCATCAGCATCAGCTTGTTCTCACTCAATGGCATTGCTCTCAGTGAATGATTAATGTTGAAATCCTCTTCTCTTTGAATGTTGATCATCCTGTTAGTTATGGCTGGAAATTTAATTTTTTCAGGGCACTGTCAAATAAAATGTGTTGCAGTTCTTGAAAGTTAAATACTACACAGATAACCAGAGCCTCCCCTGTTTCTAACAGCAGGCTATTCCTTTCTAGCAGTGACAGAACAGATCTGTATTATGGCAGATGTATTTTTCACTGTTAAGCATTTCTAAAATGAATAATAGAAATTAGCAACTGAAAATAATTGTGAAGGAATAATTTCCATGAAAGGTAATTTCAATTCAAAAGTCCCTTAAAGGAACAGCACAGTAAATGTAGGCTAATCAATATATGGCAATAAGTTTCACAAAAATCAGAATCTGGGCTGATAGACTTTGCTATGTTTACATAGGAAAAGAAGAATCTACTGGAATGGGAAACTCTCATGCAGTTTCCCTCCATGGTCTTCGACAGACAATTAATTGATACATCAACTTTAGCAAGATTTTAAAAGGACCAGTTATTTTGTTAGCTTGTTTTTTTCTTGGAATGGGGTTAGAGGGCAGTCAGTCACAAGAGCTGTCTTGTTAGATGATCTCTTATAACACCCTGGACAAATTTAATGACAAAGACTGGCTAAGCAAGTCACTTCCTAGTTCAAAACTTATGAATTTCCTTGAGCAACTTCTTTGTGCCAGATGCCCTAAGAAATACATAGGGCAGTCAAAATTATATTTTCCCTAAGTCAGAATAAGCCAAAGGGCTACTTTTAATTGAAGGAGCAACTCTAAACCAAAGATAGTCAAAGTCACTGAAAACTATGGAGTATGGTTTTCAGTTATATTTTATTTATTTATTTACTATTAAATCTCTGCATTACTTCAATTCCATCCAAGACTGTATATATTTAATCCAGTCCTGGTATTTTGTGTTTCTCTATTGTATTTAAAGCAGTACATTTTTTGAAATGGCTTTCTTTTTTTACAACATACTTATTAAAACAGCTAAATGTATTTTAAAATTATTGTTAACATTTTTATTACTGTAGAAGTGCTATTATAATAATAGTAATACTTTCTGTAATTCCTTTTGGGACCTAAATTTTGCATTCAAATTGTTATGCAAAGCTTTAAGGGCTAAATCATGGGACAAGATCAACAATATGTAATGGAATATTTCTAATATTCCAATATGTATTATTAGAAATTATTAGAGTTATTAGAATTAAATCTGCATAATATTTCAGAATTGTACTGCCCTTTTCATGTGCTGTTTCATGTCACACTGAAGAAAAAGAAAAATCTTATACCATGCCTAAAGGGAATTACAAGCCTAGGAATGTAAATAAATACACAAATAAATGAACACCCAAAAAATACTTAGCAGAAACCATACTTTATTCTGGCAAGAGCACAGACAGTAGATTTACCTGTTATAATACCATTGCTTAGCAGATAAGCTATGCTTGTGAGCAAGCTCTAAAAAGCACAGAAAACCTAGTTCTGCCTTGTTGCAAGAGAGAAACTACTTTTAGTATTCCTCTAATGGAAATCACTCTGAACTCCCACTTTTTCTTTTCCTCCTAGCTTGCAGGCTACTCACAAAAAAGTAATGTTTTTCTGAGGAGAGTGAAGTAGAACTTGACTAACCTGTACGTAAGTATTCCCTGCTGTAACTTCCAACAAGTATATTCACATCTCCTTGCTGGGCTGAAGTGCTTACTGACCATCCCACAGCTTTCACTGTGCTGGCCCTGCTCAGCTCCAGCCATGAGTGCCAGGCCAAGCCCTGGCTGAGGGCTAAGCCCCTCTTTACCCACTGCTGGAGAGCTCAGGAGGAAGTGCTGCCAGGATGCCGGTGGCATGGAGAACAACAGCATCTCAGACACACTTCCCTGAGAAGCCAGCTAGGATTGTGTACAGCCCAGTGTCATGCCTTGCACCCCATTTATACTTTCTCGAATACTCTGCTAGTCAAGCCAATAAAGACTGGCAGATTTCAGAAAAGCAGATTTATATTGTGTTCCATGCAAAACAGATAATTGTAATACAGGCTGGCAAAGCCACATGCTTAGTAGCCACTTAGTTACTACTGTGCCTCTGCAAATAAACAGTTTCTCTGACAGATAGCCCAGACCTATAAACTGCAGACACATCGGGTCACTCCAAGCAATCATCACCAAATGAGCTACCACTGCTGCCTCTGGTATCTCATGGCTGCTATTCCCTTTTAATGGTAGAGAGGACACATAATGAGGCTTTTAAAGGAAGGCTGAGAAAGCTCACAGACCTTTTAATCAGCCAAACACCTAAAACCAGATGTGCAAGTTCTGCATACTTGTCTTACCTTGTTGCTTTAAAAAAAGAATTGCAGGTGATACAATATTTGGATCACCTTTTGATCCCGGAGAACAATGATAATAACAAGTGATTGTAGAATATAATCTGTTGCAACATATTTGTCATTTTCCACTTGTGTAACTTATCTAATGTGGGGGTAGAATTCTTATTCTGATTTTCTAAATTATGCCAGAAATGGAACAGAGTTTATTCCCCTCAACATTGAGGAAGAGAAATCATATTTTCTAATCTCCATTTACTGGTCTAGTTGCTCTGTACCATCTCCCTAATTAATTTCATGACAAACTTATATAATAGCATCATGACATCATTAGAGTCTTGGATCCCCTAATGCCATTAGATTTGATGATATAGAGGCCATGAGCCTTGCTGCTGTCTCAGTGTGACATAGCACAAGCAAGAACAGCCAGTGGATCTGCAGTGATTTGTGTCACAATGGATCACAAACATCACTTGAAAACAGTGAACATAAATTGCCAAGTTACAAAACTTGCTGAAATTATGTGACAGAAATAATGCCAGACAATGAAGCAATTTTCTATCCACATGGAAATAACTTCCAGAATGTGCTGATAAAAAGACCTTAAACACCTTAATTCAAAAGGCAAAGAAGGCTCCATGACTCCATTGAGGATGAGAATTTCTTCAGGAAAGGTCACTTAAATCATAATGTTTATACCATAAAAAACTTCTGCTTGACATGCTGCTATATTCTCCCTCAATTTATGACATCCACCACTCTTCCTTTATCAGATAACTCTAAATGTATCACAGAAGGATGTATGCATACCACAGGAAGCAAGGCACTGCTTTCTGATTTATCAGTATGATGTAAGGACATGGGTACCAAGATACAGAGTCTATGAATTAGATTCACGGGGAAATCTTAAAATGTCTCAAGTTTTACTTCTGAAGTGTAATATAAGCACCAGTGAACTCCCTGGAACAACTGATGGCCTGAAATCCAGGGATAACAATGCCTAAGTGCCTCTGCAGTAAGGCCCAAGAGGGTGCTCAGTGCGGTGCACGAGTCTGCGGCTGAGCAGAAAATTGAACACAAATGCCCCACTCTCACTCAGCCTAAGAAATGCCTGTCTGAAGAGGTTCCTCTTTGAGCTGCAGTCCACAGAATCCAATGCTACCAGTGTGCACATGCAAGTCAGGGAAGACTGTGCTGAAAATGCAGCTTAATAATGTCCCTCAGGCTCCCTCATACCAAGTCAGCTGGGAAACTGAGAAGAGCCATCAGGATTTTTCATTTTAATTAGCATGCACTAAAAGATAAGAAAAATATTGCTTGAATTTTTTTGCGTGATCCAAATGTTTTGGATGCAGAAATGGCTTTAAAAAAGGGGGGGGAAATCTCTGCCAATATAAATAAGCACAACTATTCTAAACTGAATTACCAGTGTAAAACCTGCCTATGGAGAGTTACATTCTCCTTCAGAGAAATATTTTATTGGATTCCACAAGATATGCAACTCTCAAATGTAAAGTGGTTCAAGAATGAAACAAATTGTAGACTTATAGAGCATTATTAAGATTTAATCACCAAAATTATGGGTCCAGCACAGAGGTACTTAATTTCCCTGTATTTTGGCACTTCGTAACATCACAATCATTTAAAATTTCATTGCAGGCATAGGGACTCCATTCCTTCTCATGAAAGAACATTATAGGGACAGGAATATAGGACAAGTGATTGCTAGAAGAGAGCAGCCCATAAACATATTGATAGTTACTGAGAGTATTTTATTCAAAAATACACCCAAGAACTTAGCAACATATCTACTATATTTTCCTACCTCAACTAATATGGAGCATGGCAACATCATGTGGCTTCTCTGAGACTGACGCCTGCTGCTCGGAATCATGTTTATCTGTGAAGGAAACACAGGATATTGTGTCCATCTGTCAGAAGCTGGCCTTGTTTATAATAATGTGCTGACAGCAAAGTAGAAAAGGCCTGCTTAAAATGCAGGTTTGTATCAAAATAAGGAGTGGTGAGCATTACATCAGGGAAAAGGGCTGTTCATGTGCATTTCTTTATTCCAGTATGAAAGATCTTCAACTCAGTTTAGATGTTACTATTTTGTTACGTAGATTACAGCCATTTTTGTCTCAAATAATAGTATCTATGCAAAGATTTGTACTTCAAATTGTACTAATTATAAGCCTGCATACATCAGCAAAACAAATCCTTTATCTCTTTTTGGCAGAGCTTTTCTAATTCTATTGACTTCAAAGAAACTTAAGCTTGTTCTTAAAAAACAAGAGGACTTTGCTGAAGAGGCATGAATTGAAGGCTTCAAGGTTTTCATAATTTAAATTTTAATCTATCAGGCTTCTATAGAAGCATGGGAACACAAGACTAAAAGGAAGGGCCAAGCTCTGAAGTTGTATCTTGCAATCTCAGTACAGTGGATCCTTGGTTCTTAAGGATCCACAGAATCCTTATTCTCAAGCACCTACAGAAACTTTCCTATTCTCTTGCAAGAAAATTAGGATATGTTGTTAAAATTAAAACAAAAAAGCACTGACTGTTGAAAGAAAAACCTGCACTACTATTCTCTGCTATAGGAAAAAGTAGAGCAGAAAACAAAGTACTGTGGATGTAAAAATACTAGGAAATAGCCCATGACTGATAGAGTAAGTTCACTAAAATCTCTAGACAAGTTAGTATCTTCAAGAATTAGAAAACTTCTAAATGCTGGATAGTCCCTCTAGATTGCTCTCTTCCTCCTTAAAAACACCCCACATAACCACTATTTCTCTGATTATTTAATTTTTAAAACTCTACTTTAAAAGCTTCCCTCTAGGCTCTTCCTAAAAGATACTGAAATAGTCCATTAGCTGTCTTCTGTTTTCCCCAGCTGTTCCCCTCACAGTTGTTCATTTATGTCTCCCATTCACCCATTTTTTATGCTCTCTCCTTCAGGTGTCCCTGTGTTCTCCCTCCAGTTTCTCTTTAATCTTTTCACATAGTCTCTTTCCCTCATTTCATTTCTCACACGTAGCACATTTTTCAGCATCTTGCATCTCCTTCTCTCTCTCTCTCCCATGGCCTCCCAAATTCATCTTTGATTCTCTTTCTTCACCTGATGCTTTAGTAAACTGCATCTGACTCTGTCTCCCTCTCATGCCCTCACTTGCATGTGCATATTTCACACAGGGCTTGGGGCTCAGCAGTCCAGCAGTCAGGATGCTAAAGAGAAGAGAAAGCAGATCCTCCCAAGCAATATCAAAAAACCAAACTGCTCTGTGTGCACAGCATGGCTCCCAGCAATGCACTGACCATCTCTGGTGCTCTGCTCCCCTCGTGAAGGTGGCTGGAGCAGCCTGATACTGTGCCTCTCTCCCCTCACGGGGGAGTCAGTAACAATGTGGAGCAGAGCAATTGCTCAGTTCTGTGAGACTTAGGCATGCACCAGACAGGTCTCACTGGGAGCATTTTAGCTGTGACCCTGTCACTCTGGGCATTTTTAGCCCTGTCTTTGGTACTATAAAACACAGCAGCAATTATCTGCATTCAGCTTGTGTTTATCCAAAGCAATGAAAAAAAAAATGCTTCATAAGCAAGCAAGTATGGCATATGCTCTTGAAATTTCTCACTTTCTCTTAGAGGCTGAACTTAGTTATCAAGTAAATAGAAAATGGTGCTCTACTGTTGATCAATTCACTTTTATAAATCCAGGGCCAAACTCTGCTGTTTGTATTCCTTTCAAATCCTCTCTCAGGCAAGAGTCCCAGAGACTCCTTGACACTCCATTACCCAGTTACATAATATAACCATTAATATTGCATATGGAGATGAGCATGCACAGCTACTGCATATTGGGACTACAGGCTCAGTTTATTAAAGAGACACCAACATAGCAGTTATTTATTATTTATTGAGTGCTAACAATACAGTGAAGAAAAGGGAACAAGCTCTGAGAATTAAGGACCAATACGTGTCTGCTCTTCAGCCACTAGCTCAAGAATAAAAAGCGACTAAGATTCTTCTTCTCCAGAACAGCACCAAAGGAGCACCGTGTTCCTGTCAATGTTGTGTAAGTACTGCAGATGTGTGTTGGCCAGTGTCTAAAGCTCTCAGTGCACTCAAATGGGGATGAACTCTAGACCCTGAGATGAACCCCAGATTTTTTATTTTCCATAGCATGGAGGTAGGCACTGGTCAAAGCCTGGAACACTATTTACACAGGATAAACACACACAATATGTGAAATTGCCTTTCCAGAGGTTGCTGCTATGAGTTTGGAGAAAGATGAGTGAGCCTGAATGAGACATCAAGAAGCCATCTGTGAGAGCATGGCTGAAATGTTACAAACATCCCTATAAATATCTCTCGATAAGGAACTACTTCTGTTTTAGTGATATGAAGTCTTTTTATGTAAGTAGTTACTAGGCAGCCTGTGAAACAGTTTCTCTGGCAGTACCCCACTGTATGTATTAGGCAGCCTGTCTCCCTCGAGCTGCTGTTCTGGGGGCATGCCCAACAACAACCCACAGCATCCCTCTGCAGACAAGCCTACCCCTGTCACATATCGTCACCAATCTGCCTGGCTGCCAGACTAGAGCATCATATTCACAGCTGTGCTGTTTTGGGAAGAGACAGCAAGCACACACCTCCAGGAGGAGCTCTGGACAAGAGCATTTGGCTGAGCAGCAGCAGCTCTGAACAACGGCAGCATGGGAGCCAAGGGTGAACTTCATGCTTGGCAGTTTAGGCTGAATATCCTCACTTAGTATAGTTGATGCAAACCTGCTCTCAGTGTTTCTGATCCTATTTGGATCAAAACTCACTCAATTTATACCTCTCCTCAACATGAGACAATTGCACTCTTGTTGCTAGGGAAGGGTTTTCTTAGAATCATAAAATTATTAAGTTTGGAAGAGATGTTTAAGACATCAAGTCTAACCATCAACCTGACATGTTGATGTCACGTACATGTACATATGACCCTAAACTACCAACTCTTAGCTCCTGTACAGGGGGTGGGAATTGGGCAGCAAGACCAGGGCCACAACAGCAGAATGTTTTTACAAAAAAATAGTCACTGCTCTGCATAGGGTCTATAGATCAATTATATGGGCAATTTCTAGCCATATCTACTGACTTCAGATGCACAAGGAGACATCCTCTTAGGATGTAACATCAGCAATGAGCTCTGGGAAACTTTGAACAACTTTCAGTGCAAAAGGATGCCTAGATTTTAATCACTTCCAATTTACTCAGAAACAGAAGAGGAAGTACTTGTGCTCATAGCTTAAATATGACTTCAAGGGATTTATTTAATACTGCATTTCAAAGCCAGAAAAATTAACTCAAATATCCTTAGTTCTGAAATGGAGTTCCCTAATCTCACTGCTTTTCTATTATCCACGGTTGCCCTTTATATGTCCATCTTCTGGCATTTTTGGTGAAAGACATTGTGTCATACAAGTTCCAAGCAGATCTAAGGCACTACTGTATCATTACTAACTGTCTGTTTCATCACAGGTTTCCCTGTAACTTAGGATTTATCTTGAAATACAAATGGCATGTTCTATTTCATCTGTCTCTTTCCATTTAAGGGTGAAGTTCACCCATACCAATGAAAAAGTGCTTACCAATAAATCAGGAGACGTAAGATATGCTCTAAACTTAAAAAAAAAATCAACTAACATACAGATAAAGCTCACTTGAACTTTCAGTAGTACTTATGCTCCCCAGTGTGGTAAAAATATAGTGGCTTGTGAGAAGGTAAACAGAGAATGTGTCTGGGGAACATTGAATTAGACAAGGAAAAAGGAAATAAGATCACTGTGCTTAGAAGAAAATCTTCATGGTAAGAAACCCTTTTTATGCGCCAAATCTATGTCACCTTCATAGAGATAATGGAGAATCAAGAAGATTGTGACATTTTAATGACGAGAAAGAGAAAGAAAAATAAAGAATGCTTATACTTTCCTCTGAGTTACTGACATTTCTATCTCCCATTTGTATCATATCTATTTATCATCCATATCTATTTGTCAGGAAGGCAAATGTGCTGCATGAATATAATGCAGGAGAGCTTAGAGTATGTGGGCTAAAGAATATTTCTATACACTCTGATCAATTTTCTAAGGTGAACTAGCTGAGGAATTCCTGGAAGGTCCAGATTTCCTGCCCAGCTAATAATCAACACGTTGAAACACAGATACTGTTCGGGGCATGGCAGGAGCTTCCTGGGGAAGCCTTTGGGACAGTCAAAATTCCCACCAAGATAGTTCCTGTACTATTTAGTCAAACACTTAGCTGTAAAGGTGGCTAAGAATTCATTCAACCACTTTATCTCATGTTAGCCCATTGTTTAAATTGTCCACAATTTTGTCTCTGCAGTTGGCCAGATTGAGAGTTGCTGCAGCATCCAGTGGTGGTAGATTGGCAAGCACAAAGGCACAGCCCTGATACCCAGCTACACAAGAATTAGAGTTGCTGTGCAAACCCGAGTAGTTTCTGACTTACTACTTACATTTCATAGCTCCTGTTCCTGCTGAATATCACTGGGGTGAGAAAAAAAAAATTAATTTTTACAGTAATTGATACTCTACTTATGAAACCTACTGTTAGTGAAGATCTTCCTTTTGATTTTTATCTGTGTTCCAGCTACTTTCGGTTCCATGCATATGCACAGAGACAGGTGCTTTTTCAAACATTACTTGGGCTTTCACAGATAACTAAGTGTCCATTCTTATATCAGAAAGAATTTTTACATGATCTAAAGCTGACAAAAATCAGCCTTAGCTGATTTTCAAAGCTGAAAAAGGCTTTTTCAAAGGCTGAAAAAAATGATCAGAGAAAAATATGGTAATAAGCTGAATCATATTCATGGTGGAAATACTGAAATATATGCTCAGAACAATCTTTGGAGGAACAGAGTTCATCAAGTTATTCCACATATTCACACTTTTATTCCCTTTCTCCAAGAGGATTTCTGTTACATTTTAAGCTTGATGTTGCAGTAACTAAAATTCTCTTTTCTCTGACATGCATATTAGTTTTGATCCCAGGGTATAAGGACAGAGGACAGACAGAGCAGTGGGAAGCTAACTCTGTGAGCAGCAAAGGCATTCTTCGAATAACTGACAGAACAGAGATGAGTCTGGTATGTAATGTAACCTGAATATCAAACCAAACTACAGAATATCAAAGAACCCATCTACAGATAGGACTGATAAAACAGAGAATTTTGTACACTAATGCCTATACCTTTTCATGTAAAAATGCTAGGGAGTTTTTTCTCAGCCAAATATGTGACATTTCCAAATTGCTGTTCTCTTACAAAAAAAAACATTGTAAAATGAATACTTAAGAATGATGATCCTTTCAGGCTTTAGATCTACCAGAGAAATACATGAGAGGCATTTCTCCCCAACTGGAGAGAGACCTTAGACCTACATACATAACAGGAAAATGGAACAGAAAAACACGGCACATAGTGATGGTAAAGATGCGGGGAGAGGATTAGTATTTAAGATAACTTGGATGCAGATCATACAGACAAAGTCAGCATCTAATGTATTTTCAAAAATCAAGTGTGAAACCAATAACATAAAATGTGCAAGAATAGGTTGCTATCAGCTGAGACACGAGAAAGATAAGTTGCAAATCACCCTGATTAGAGCAGGGAATGACACTTGGCTGCTTTTGCTACCTGAAAATTCTTGAGTGCCACTAACTGGTGAACCTTAGTAATGAACTCAGATGCTCTTTCTCTCTGAAGCCCAGGGCATTTACTCTCTTTGCCACTTCCTTGAAATAACCTTCCCCTCACAGGTGTATTAATCCACAGGCAACAAGGTCCCTGTAACATCTGCCAGGCTGTCAGTGATTGCCAGCACACAGCAACATCTATGTCAAGAGTAAATGAAACACGGGGGGAAATGTCACCAGCAGATTGAAAGCAATGCAATATATACCAACACAGTATTTTCCCCAGTGACTTCCACATATGTTGCACTATTGTTTTGTTTCTTCATTCTTTGCTGATCTTCTAATGGGTGTATCATTTGTGATGATATTGAGAGCTAAACTGTGCTCTCCTGTCTTGAAATGAAATAAAATTAGTCTTTAAAAAATTGTAAAACAGCTAGAACAGCATAGAGTGACAATCTTATTACCATGAAAGATGAAAGCTAGGAACTAAAGAAACTATATGCCTCTCATTCTTAGATTACTCATTATCTGAAGATTAACATTAGGAGGACCTGGAAGCCTGTCAAACACCAAATCAAAAGCTCCCAAGGAGTTCAGACAGTAAAAAGTGTTATCAGCAACAAGAGGATTCACGGGATTATGTTTGTAGCAACAGGATTAAGTTTTGCCCAACAAGCTGCAGTATCAGAAATAACAAGGTCGTTCTTCTGTTAAGAAGATGAGGGAAGAAATCACTTGTTTTTCATGCAGGAAAATTAATGTGGGATTAACCAATAAAAAAGTTCCATTAAATTACTCCAGTTGTGAAATCAAGGCAAATCTTAATCCTATAGCTTTGTACATGAAAAAGAGCCCACTGGAGTGAAAGAGCAAAATTCTGGTGCTGACATAAAATCCCATCCACCATGGATGTGACAGCAACTCTCTATTATAATAACAGGAAGCCCGTGCCACTCAGAAGGCATCTACACAGACACCTTCCCACACAGGCAGCTGACTGTGGGAATCTCTGCAGAAATTCACTAGAATAGTTAGTGCAGTGTAACTGTCTGGAATAATATAGATCTTGGAATGGCTTTTTGTCTTCACTTTGCTCTCTGATTTAGAATCAAAATATTCAGTATGTGGAATGTTATGTCTTAGTCTGCAGCTTCCTCTCCAGTCTGGAGAGGATTTACAAGGCAAGGCCAAATTAGCTGCAGTTCTCTGTGCATTACCAATGGCCAGGGAGGTATGAATGACACCAGCCATGCAATGGGGTATTTATATTGCATTTTAAACCAAATGGAACCAAGTCTTCAATCCTAAAAGCCCTGAACAAATAATTTACAAATAAAACATGCAAATTTAAAGGGATTTGTTTTAATTTTGCACTGATGACACTAGAATTACTGCTGCCAAGAGATCCTCACGGGCACGGCTGCAGTGCTGTGGAGGCAGCAGGTGAGCCGACCTTGATTGATATATCCTACATATGATAAACATCATTTGTCCCACAATTCATTGCCCCACTCAGTGCTCAGCTGAGTGTTTAGAATCACTGAAGTACTTTCTGGCCAGCCATGCTTTCTCTGTTCTTTCCAGTTTGGGCATTCCTTATCTCAGCTCTGAGAGTGATCAGTCACTGCCACTATCCAACAGTGGATGTTGAGCTGGCCCACTGTGAGTAATGGACATTGACCTGCCTGTCATCATCTGGAATCAGATGTCAGACAGCTGGTGATAAAACTTGTTGATAATCCAGTTGATTATTGTACTTTTTTCGTGTTTCACCAACTGTATTATTAGAACAAAACTATAGCAGAGTGAGGCCATACTGTGCTTTCCCCAAATTTATTCGGTATTGACATTTCTGTCCTGATTTTTTTAATTCTCTTAATTGCCAAATATTCAAATTTTGAGTAATGTTGATTAGTTATGAGTAGACATAAATATCACACATTGTTTTTGTTGCAAGGACCAATTCCACCTTGTATTAATTAAAAGTTAGCGCACATGTCAGCCTGTGAAACTTACTGTTTCCAAGTATTTTTTGCAGAAAAAGTCAATTTCACTAGTGTTCACCAAAAGCACAAAGAAGCATAGAGTCACCACAATCACATGTATATCCAAACTAATTTGTATTTAAGAATAGCTGCATCTCCAGTTGTCTTGAACTGCTGATCTGCAGAATTTCTGATGGTGGTTTTTGGGGAGCTGGGCTGAATACACTGTAATTGTTTTCCTCCCAGCCTTTAGCTGCTGTTTTTCTTTCAACTGTATCCTAAAATATATGAAGTTCCTCATGTGACTATCTAAGCAAATTCTGTATTGCCAACAAGATGTGATACAACTGCAGATGGGATCAGCTATCATTCCTCTTTTTTAAGATCGAAGTGGTGCACAATGTCAGCAGGATGACAATCTCTATGACACTGCTGCATAAAAATTTATCAATTACTTCTCATTTAGAAAAACTTGATGGAGGCTGGCATGTATAAATCTCTATATGCTATTTCTTCAGATTCCACTTTTTTGTTCTATTTCCTTCAGGCCAAATAGTTTCCGCTAATCTAAGACTAAAACCTGGCATTTTTTCTGCTGAAATAAAATGCACTAACAGTTCTCAACTTCTGCATAAAACCTAATTTGTGCATAATAATGTGTGCAAAAAGTCACAATTAAACTTCAAAGAACTTAACCATGATAATCATCTTTATACTTCATTAAAACAGCAATAATTTAAAATTTTACTGCATAATTATAAACTTTACAGTGAGCTTATGTATTTATTTCCTCCTACTCTTGGTTCATTAAAAAAAACCCACCAAAACAAACAAACAAACGCTACAAAAACAAAAAAACAAACAAACAAAAACAACAAAAACAACAACAACAATACAAACCCAAACAAAAACCAAACTCAACCACAAAAAAACCCACCAAATCACAGAAAATAAGTCACAGGAAAAAAGGAAAGAATTTTTTTTTCCCACCAGGGAGGTTTAAGGATACACCTGCAAGTGAAGGTATATGAGCTGATGACTTGTATTCTGGGCCTGCCTGAACACCAAAACACTGCCAACATATATGCTGAATCATTCAGGCTCCTCAAAAACATTTACAGATTTCAAAACAAAAGTGAAATGGGACCTCTATGTTGTCTTTACATTTTTTTGGTGACAAATGATGTACTTTTTATTCAAGCAAATGAGATACATCACTAGGGGTGGATGTGAACTGCTGGATTTCCTATCTACTATCTAACAGCATGTTCACAGGAGTATATAGCCATACTATAACTTTAGGCCAAGTAAACAGAAAATATAACCTCAGTATGTGTTTGTGCTTTGGATGTAACCATGAAAGATTCATTGTCTAAATATGTCATTGCAGCCAGTGATTCAGAAGTAGAACACTTCCATCTGGCAACAGATGGTCAAGACGGATCTTATTTGCAGGAGAGTTTTCTGCTAAAAGAACTAGTCTTCACAGTCTGGATAATCAGATAAGCAGGGTCTTTCTAGTATTATTGCCATGAGAAACCACACCAGAACTTTATCTCACAAGTTCAATCAGCTCTGTATACACTTACAGCCTTGCTTAATTCAGCATCCTTCTATGTATCATAGCCACTTTTGCACTTCACTGCCAGCTTTCTCATTGATAAGGTGCACATTACATATGTAACAGCTGTACAGTTCTCCTAACACATTGGTCGGTGCTCTCTCATTCAGTGTGCTGTGATGAGCTTATCAGCAACTGCCCTTATTGACTGAGGGATGCTCGCAGCTTCCTACGAGCATTTGCCAAGGATTTGCAAAGCCATCCCCTCAGACTGAACCTACTGCATTGTTCCACATGTTTGCAGTCACTCATTCACAAGAGACCGTGTGTGTGGGAGTAACAGATGGCTGCTGACCAAGTTGGTCTACCTTATTTCCTCCCTCACCATACCAGGTATGTGGTGCCCGTCACTGACTTTCTGTTGGGGAGGATGAAGCAAGAACGCCCTACAGAGAAGATTTATTAGTAAAAGACTCTAAGAGTATAAAACCTGCGAGAGATATAGAATTAAAAGCAAGATTTGAACTGTAAGATGCTGGGCAGGAAGAGAGTAATTAAGCTAGCTAAAAGACAGAGCTGGGTGATTCAGTGACACCTCTGTCAAGACAAAAGGATGAGTAAGTGGTTGGACCCTCTCAGGTATCAGGGAAAAGGTGGCTTTTCAGGTTCTTAGTATGTCGATTTGTATGGTAATATAGTAGTCCCCATAGGCTGTATGTAAATTCTGTAGGTTTTGTATCCTAAGGTGATTGGTTGGTGCTATTTAGAATATTCATGATACAAAGGGTTAAAAAGGAATGTAACAGGTAATTCGCTCTCTTGCCCTCCTCTCTTGCTCTCTTCTCTTGCGCTGCTAGACCCTTGTCCCTTTAGACCTTTGGACCTTTCCCCAGTTAGGCTGCCTTCACACTACCAATAAACCACGTGTCTTGAGAGCATCCCGATCTCAGAACATCTTTCATTGGACTCAAACAACAACCACAACGTTTTATACAACTTTCTTCTCTAAAGGTTTGAGGAAAAATATTCCAGAGCTCAACGCACCCTACACAACCATTCAATATTTAGTCTTTCTAAAAATCCAACAGATTCTGTTTCATGGTAACTAGAAAAAAAGGAAAAAAGGTTGCTTCCACTGAATTACTCGTTCTTTGGGAGTTGTTCACTCAGCTCCAAAGAAAAGGGCTTAGACATCAGTTCTACTGGAGTTATGAGTCATCAGATAAGAAAAAATCAGCTCTCCCATTTTTATGTGATATGGTAAACAAGAAAAGCACTGCAGAATTAATTCAGGGCTTGCTTTGGTCACGGAATCTGAAGTGGCTGTTGCCATGGGTACATAGAACCAAGTATTTAAAGGGAATTTAAGGATATGAAGGAGGAGAAATGACAACACATCATGGAAGATTCAGGAACTGTAGATGCCTGAAGAAAATGAAGACCTGAAACACAGAGACACAGAAAAGAAAAGAAGCCATTCATGCGGTGAACACAAGATAAAAGACAGCTCACTGTGCTATCAAGGTGGAGAAATAAAAAGCAAACTAGCAGGCACACCAAGAGGCAAAGAAGAGCAGCTAGCTCCATGAAAAGAGGAAGGGGCAATGAAAATAAGCAGGGTCATGAGGGCAATGGATTGTGTTATACAGAAAATGATAAGGGACAAGAGAAAGACAAAAATAAGAGATAAAGAAATAGCAGATAGAGGATAAGGGGAGAAGCAGATTTTCAGCACAAAAACCAGGTATGTATGAATGATTGAGGATTTTCATTGAAGACTGTATGAGCAAGTCAGCAAAGCTTACCTAGAGGAAAGCAAAGATGGTGTGGCAGGAGCAAGAATACTTCTCCTGAGCTACAAAAAGATATCATGGGAGAAAAGAAGAATTCATTAATCCTACTCCATGCTGATAAATGTCACTGCAAAGTTTCATCAAGAACAGGATCAAAGCCAGCTGGGAAATACGGCCTTCTCTGGTCTTTAATGGAATCCTTCCAGACCCAGGAGAAGGAATATATATGAAATACAGCATTAAATATACTGCAAGATGACTCAACGTCCAATCTTAGAAGGCAGGGTTTAGGTTGCTTGGCCACTCAATAGAGGACTTTTTTCTGAGGAGAGACATTTTAAGGAAGGGATTGTAAGCAGACACAGAAGATAATATTAAGTAGTATCATCAAGTGAGTCAGTGACATAGCCGTTAAAATCTGACTTTTAAGATAAAGTAGTTAAAAAACCCCAACAGTGGGCAACACCTGAAAAGTATTTGCATAAAGGAAAAGAACCACTAGAGGGAAAGCTTGTTGAAACAGCAGTTGTGATGAGGATACCAGCATCAAAAATAACTTGGGTGCCAGAAAAGGGATATAAATGTAAATAAAGTGAAATGACATTTCACAGTTAAAGATCTGACAGATTCTAAAGAAATAAGAATGTCTACTGTGAATGAAGCAGAATCGAGCAGAAGTGGGCCAAATTGGTGTGTAAAAGCAGTTCTAGTGAGTAGTGCCAAAATCCTGTGATCACAACCGCCTGTTTTTGTTGTGAGATCAGAAAATGTCCGTGTAAGTGTTCCTACCTCAAGGCACTTACTAGAAAATACAAGGCTTGTTGGCAGCTAACAAAGACTACTGGGACAATGACAGTACTTGAAACTGTGCAATGGCATCCATTCATTTGAATGAACCACTGAAAGCTTTAGCACACTCTGGGAGAACAACTGTGGGGGCAAAGAGGGATGCAGCCTAAAATGACTTCTACACAATTAATACAGCTTATAATTTCGCACACACTGTGTTGAAAACTGTCCTTTCAAAAAGTCTTTGACTGCAGATATAGCCATAATCCATCTTCAGCTTAGCTACAGCTATGAGTTATATTTCTACTTGGCTTCTAGCTAACTTCCCAGAACAAAATAAATAAATGCTAAACACCACACAGTTTAGAGTGTAAATGCACCCCACTGTCACAGACAGTCACAATTTTTTTCTGGTTTTGTTTTAGCTAGCATTAATATAGAGTCTGTTCCTGAGGTTCGGATGCTACTGAAATAAAAACAGTACAAGAGATAGGTGGAAAAACAAATTATCATCTTGCTGCACATCTTTAAAAAGAGTGTATTATGAATAGACTTTTATCAAGGTAGGCAGTAGCAGTTAATAATAGAACAGGCAGTGACTACCTCACACTGAAATCTGACACTGACACTTGAAGGACAACTTGAATTGTGATATTTGAAAGATTCTGGAAAAGAACTTAATGGTTCTTGATAAGGGCATTTCTTTTTATTTCTTTTCATCATCTTAGAAAGAAAGGACTAATGACCTTGCTTTTGCTGTTGAAATGAAACTTTTGGCCTTAATGCACAGAAAGACAGATCTCAAGATATTGCTATTTTCTGAACAAGTTTGTGGCTTTGCTTTGGGGATATCACTTTGCATACTTTTGTATATAAGTTCAAATGCTTGGTGATACGATTTCTTGAGATATAATTCATACATTTTAAAAATGGTCTTTGGAATTGTTTACATTGGTGTCCATCCAGGCTTACTAGTTAGTGAAGTGCTAGCTTCAGCTGTCTTGAAAACCTGCTTGTTGGTTAAAGTGAATTTTAGAACAGACTTCCAAGCTGTTCAAAATGAGATTTTAAGTGCCAATGGATTGGTCTCCTGGCACTTCAAATAGGTACATCAGAAAAATTTTGCAGAGTATACAGCAATCAGGAATGGGCATGATGGATGAAAAAGATGAGGAATGAATACTGCTGACACCACAGGTCCACCAGGTGAGCCTGTCTCTGGCTGGTCTTACTCTGGCTGGTTTCTCACAACATCCTCACCAGCCAATCTCTACCAAGTCTCTCCATTTCAGCTGGAATAATTACTTTCTTCAAATTATCCAAAGATACACAAACATGTAATTGATGCTTTCCAAGAATAATGAGTTTTTCTAGGTATTTCTAATGTACATAAAAGAAACCTCAGGGTAGATAGGTATGAGAAAGCTACTAGGAAGCTGAAGGTTATAGTTTTAATTCCTATAAGAAGACTCTTTTGTGTTTGGATTTTATGAATGGTACACAATCAGTAACATGCATTAGAAAATATCTCTAGCAGAAAAAAATTGCATTGTCATTACTGGATAATAAAATATATTGTCAAGGTTGTTTCCTTTTCAACACATTAGACTGTTGCCTTGTAGAAGTATCCTGAGGGAGGTGCTGGGCAAGAGGAAGTTGAAAACAAATTCTGTAAAATTTTACAGCCATACTTTCCCAATAGGCTTTATTACAAGGAATAACTCTTGTTTTAGAACCCCATATTCCTGTATTTCACACATACTTAGCATCCCTCAGCTTCATTACTGAAAGTCTTTTCCCAAGAAACTAAGGCTGAAGGCTGTGGCTCAAGAAAGACTTCACACAGAAGACAAAGATCTTTCAGAAGTAGTTACATAAGTGTAAATTTCAAAAAGAATTTAGAACTTGTGTCCTTTTTACTTCCATCCATTGCTGTTATCTACACCTGCATCTCCTCATGTTCCCAATATCTTTTCTTTCCTTCTGTACCTGGACCATGACAAAGGTACAATTGTTTCTCAGAGGTCTCAGCTCTGGGCATACAAACTGCTTTATTCTTTCATCATAGGCCAAAGGCCACAGGCTAATTTTCCATTAAGACCTCAGTCATGGTTGGGATGATGTGCCACAGACAACAGGCTGCCCAGAGACCCATGCCAAAACCAAGATGCATGTTTCCCTAATTTGGTCCCATCCGATGGGAAAAACACCCTGAGCATGATGATACAGTGGATGAATCTGGTACAAAACAAATAAGGCTTGTTTGAGCAGGAGGATGGGTGAGTAGTGGGCAGATAACTGCTCTGTGGGACAGGAACAGCACTGTGTGCCTCTGCAAATTAGAGAAAAAATGATATGTGATACAGCTATTTAGATGAACTCACTCGTAAAACCTCAATCTGGTTTCTAATGAAATTTTTAATAATAATTAGGAAAGTAGTTGTTTTAACATCCATCTGAGACACAAATAAAATTCTCACTTCACTTGCTGCAATCTGGAATGCATTATATTCCAGAAACATGGAAATGATACATCTGGTTTGGTGATCCTACTCACTATACAAAAATAAGAGAATGTCCAGAAGGAGTATGTCCATTCAGCCCATTTTCGGTCACTTTATTGACTGTTATTTTAGTTAGGAAAAAAAATATTTCAGTAAGCACTTTAAGCTCTTCCTTTTTAAACTGACTTATTGGATCCCATTCTGGGTGTCTAGCTTGGAGTGAGGGACTGTGTTGGGCAGAAAGGCATTGTAGCCATCTAGCTACTATACCAATATAAATCAGGGGCTTCAGCAGAAATGCTTTGGCCACTGAGGCATTTACTGAATTTGCTGTTTCCTTTTCTATTTTCAGAAAAAAAGGCTTTATGAAAGGGAATTTTTGGTGGCTGGAAAATGAAATAAGCTTTACCATTTTTTTTACTGATAAATATTACTGACCAGTTATTTAGTATTCTACATTTTTATAAAACTAATATTCTGAACCAAATCCTAATACTTCAGAGCTTACCCAACTACCTTCAGTGGAACATCTTGTGTAAAGGAAGCAACTATTTTTTGGATCAATATTTGCAACATTTTTTTTCAATATTAGCTGTTAATAGCAATTTCGAAACATTGGAAGCACTATGTAAGAAAAGACTAAAGACCTATCTAGGTTTATATCTTTTCTGAACAGCCTTTGTTGGTCCAGAAAACATTTAACTCCAATAATGTACTGTTTAGTAGAAGGATGAACTTCTTCCTATTCTGAGTAGCTGATCATTTTATGCCCCAAGGCTCAACCATTCTTGGTGCTACAGTGCATGCAAATGTATGTAAAGGTCAGTATAAAAAAATATCACATATAGAATTGAACAGCTCTACTGCAGAAAGTATCTTCTGTCAAAATCCAAAAATCATTCGTGAGTTTGCAATTGTATATTAGCAGAAAAACCTACTTGAAAAAATACACAAATATGGATTAAAAAAAACCAAAACAACCCATATACTGCCTTCCAGTACACTTTATTCCTCACTCACAAAGCCCTTGAAATCAGCAAAAACATTCCTGTTTACATCCTGCAAGCTTTGCACAGTTTCATCCTGTTTAGATGAACACCCTTAGAAATCAGACTCCATTTTTCCAGGGAAGTTGTATCCAGTTTTGCTACAGCTGTGTGATGCTTTGGCTCCTTATTTACATACCAATCAATCATTCATTGCATACAAAAAGCATTTTGTATGCTGTACAAATACACATGTACCAGACTTCAAAAAAGGTAAAGTCTGTTGTATGTCCTGCACTCTAAAATTTCTGAAGACACAGCAAGGCTGCATATCAACCTCTGCTCTGCAGAGCAATCCTTAGCTATAATTAGTCTTCCTAAATACTAATCAGCATTTCAACTATGTGAGTTCTTATAATATATTCAATTCCCCAATGCATTCAAAAACATTTCACTGTATATTTCAATCTCTGGTTCATTTCTTCCAGAGGACAGATAATTTTAGGTAATTAAAAATATTAAAAATTATTGCCATCCTTAGCAACATCAGTTACTCATTATGCCTGTTACATCAACATTAATAGAACCAGGTACAAGTAAGAAGAGTCTTTAGGAAGTATCCGTATGCATTAGGCATTTATGTAAACAAAGTACCTCACACACTTTTAATGAAATTAAATGCTTGTGCTGAAGGAAAATAAGGTGCCCAAAGTATTTTAAAATAGGCAATGAAAGGAAAAGGCAGGGCATGGCAGAGCACTGGACTGGGGAGAGTTGGGACAGTGGGAATCATGGCAAGAGGCTGCTCTTGGTGGTTGTCTGCTTGCATACAGCTGCTGCCAGGAATAATGGGATAAACATGAAAAGCTCTAATAGTATATGACTGCTTCTACATTACATGAACTTACTGAGAAAATTTAAAAAAAAAAAAGCCAAATATTTGAGACTTTTTTTTTTTTTTTTTGATTGAGCAAGTTTGATGCATAGTCACTTCTGAATACACTGTGTCGATGCAGTGGAAAATCCCAACAGGAATTGTTGGTGCCAACTGAAACAGGATTATGCACACATCACTGACAGTCCCTCACAGCTAAGTAAGGAGCAATGCAAATCACTGGGTGATTGATTTTTATAAATCAATTATGCTCAAAAGACAGCAGACCTCTACCTCCCATAGCAGAATTCCTGTTTGGCTGCCAGGACTCCAGGGCTCGAGGTGGACGTGGGCCTTGGTGTCACTCTTGTTGTGTCCCAGGCAGTGCCACCACCGCCCATGCTCGTCCCCGCGTCCCCAGCCCGGGCCCATCGCGCTTCGGGCAGCCCTGTCCGAGCTCCCTTTGCTCACCCTCGCCCTCAGTCTGCACTGCGCACGGACCCCCCTGACCAGCAGTCGGGAAAGCTGGATAAAAATACTCCTCACGTGTTTTTGCACCATGAAAAGGCTTGAGGAGGACAGCTGCAGAGGCCAGCAGGGCAGGGAGCGCAGCGCTCGGCAGAGGCTCCGGCCCCGCAGCAGCGCCCGCAGGCAGCGCCCGCTCCCGGTGGACACCGCACGGGCCGGCCAGGCGCAGCAAACACAAACCTGCCTGCACGTCAGGGTTAAGCTGTTTGTTTGCTTGAAAGAATAAATAAGCTGCATGCTTTCTCCTCATACAATTGCATGGAGATCATCTTTTCCCTAGCAGAAACAAAAGCTCTATGGTGCTCCTGCACTGAGGAGCTGCAGAGACTGAAATAAAATGGCTCATGTCCTTTTTGTTTCTGTGCGATATCCGCCACACAGATAAAAGCAGACAGCAGAGCAGGAGGCATGCTTGGGTTCATGTGCCCGTGCACTCTGCATTAGTGACATATCGTAACAGGTTCTGCTTGAGTGAACAGACTGAAATACTTGTTCTCTCTCTCATTAAAGATGCTCTTAAAATCATGCCTGCATGTCAGCCTCTGCTTCCATCTTCTCCTTTACTGAATGCTTTCTAGGCTACAGAGAAACAATGAAGGAGCCAAATGCAGACAAAAAAATGAGCCTTGGCACTAAAGAGCAGTACTATCTTTGCAGTTGTTGAAAATACCACCTCAAAAACATTAGAAACAGCTACTTAATAGAGCCTAACACGAAATACAGAAGCAATCTGACTGGCCTGATTTTGAGTGTGTGCTGGGATTACTCCCTTCATTGCAGTACAGTTGCTTCTGAAGTGTGCTACTGCAAGTAGATCAGCTGAATTCTAAATTAAACCCTCTTCACAAGCATATTCAGCCTATACCGCACCCTTTATATTGTACCTTGCAATATATGTTCTCTAGAGGGTAATACACACAACTGTTATTTCTTTTTTATTACAGTCATTGTTAGACATTAAAAAAAAGAGCAAGGTTTCTTTGTGCTTAGTGCTGTCTGTTTATCCAGTTAGTAGTATACCCATTGATTGTTTTCAGGTCCTTAATTGTACAGTAGAGGATAACTGTACAATAGAGGACAATTGTACATCCTTTCCCTCACTTCCCCTTATACACGAACATTTTTATTCTCAGGGCTCCAACAAGCAGGCTAATTGTGAGTGCGTGCATATGAATATGGATTGATACACAGGAAACTGGGCAAAGTTACAAAGGAGTGTGAAGTACATACGTGGGCAATCTTCACATGCAGTATGCACAACTGAGATGCAGCAGTTACAGAGGCTGACATCACTTCATCTGAACTGAAAGCTGTCTGTAGCTGTAACTGTAAAGAAGACCCCAAGGACTCTAATGATATATATTGATCCCCTATGAGAAAATGTCATTGAATTTAGCGTATACTATCACATTTTGTACAGTTTTGTAGTATTTACTATAAAACAGCAATGATATTCCTACTGAATTCCTACATATTTTTGCATTTCTTTAAGATTTTAATGCTATTTCTCTATGAGAATGTCCACTTGAAAAATAAAATTTTCAGCTTTATCCAAATTTAGAGAATTTTGCATATGGGATAGCTTATATTCATAATACTTTTCTTCTTCAGTATTTACTGTAAAAATCAAGCCTCGAGCCTGCAATAGACATTCTAGCAAGGCTGAAATCACACTGAGAAACGCTCAACTTATGAGTCATACCCTGAAAATAAAGGTTTTCTCTAGCAGGGATACTGTCCAAAATAGGGAGATCTTACTCCTTATGATGTTGAGTGACACATGGCAAATAATTTGCTCAGAAGGTAAAAAATCCAAAGGGAAAGAGAATTGCTCTAATGTCCCTGTAATACGACAGACCACAGGTGCAGAGTGCTGTTGGTGCTGTGAAGAGCCAATTTGTAGGCAGAAGATGCTCTGATGTCACAACTGTAACTGCAGGCACACAATTCTGAGCAGGCTACAAACAGCAGGCTTTCCCAAGGCAGCATCCATGGAACGTATCCATGCAATGCCTGGAATGGTTACCATCCCTTCTCTTTGGACTACACACAGGAGAAATTTGTATAGAATTTGAAAGATTGGAAAGAAGTAAATGCAGCATTGGAGCAGAAGTGAATTTAAGGGAATGTTGGAATTTTTTTCATATTTCTAACCTAGTATAAACAGTATAAACATTCTTTGGCCTGAAAGTTCAATTTATTTCAAGAAATCTATTTCAATTAAAGCAGGAAGACTTTAAACATGCTATTCTTAAAATGTGTCTCCCTATTCTTCACTGTTTTTTGTTAATAGAGATATCTGAAGTAGGCCATAAAAACAGTACATACATCTATATTTCTATATGTATACACAAATGAGACTTTGAGTGAATATATCCATAACAGCTTTTCACAAGGTAGTGCATTAGTACATTCAGGTCTTAAGACCATCATATATTAAAATATCATAGCACTGTAAAAAGAAGGAGTATGCAATTGCAGTAAAAAATGACTATTTTAATTACATTACCAGCAATTTGAAATTGAAAATTAGCATTTTAGAGTTCATTTTAGAGCTAAGGATGAGAGGTGCTAAAAACACACAGTGCCATATCATGCAGATTTTCCTCTTTGGTTAGCTTTGTTTCTGTGGTAATGGGAGTCAAATTTGTCTTCTCCTTTTTAAATAGAAAACTATCAGGACCAAGCCAGTAATTTTTAAGGAGTTCATTATCCTATTACAGAGAAAGACATGTAACAGTTTATTAGATACTTCAGAGCAAATATAACTGCACTGGAACTGCATCATACAATGCAGCCTGTACCTGGGAGTTTAATGTTAGAATGCAGCTCTCATTGAGAAAGGACAAGAAGTTTAACCCTCACAGATTTATCACATCTTTTATCCCTGCAAAACCTGTAGGCAACAAAAGGGTCCATTTTGGAACAAGGAAGAAGATCTCAGCACCGAGCTGAATGTAGCAGTTACCATGGGGCAAAGAGCCATGAAATTAGTGCTGCCTGGTGTGCTTTCACAATTGCAGTGCAGAGAAACCTTTACACAAACACAAGCTGCTGTAACAAGGAGGACTCTGCTCAGTGAAATACAAGCTTGCAATTTCACATTTCCTGTGCAATGTCATATGTGTGTGTTTCCACCAAACATAATTTGACATGACATTAATTGAAGATACATTCTAAAGACTGCAACTCTCAGTGGATCTTAGTTCAGTGCTATACATGTGGGATGCAGTCTTTTCAAATTAATCCTGACACACTAAGAGACAGATTTTTCCCTGGCATAACCTGAGGGATAAAATACATACCAAGGCCTGGGTTTGTCCAAATTTAGTTATTTAACTGAAGTACCTCAGCTAAGGGCTTCCAACTATAACTTGTTGACTTCAAAAGTCAACAGAACTCAGGGAGTACGTTAGGTCCCCCTAAAACCTGAACTGATTTCTGGAGATGCCTCTGTCTCACAGAACACACCCACTCTTTCCACCGACTAGATGGAAAACTCAGGCACTTATTGCAGCAGTCCTCTTTTTAGAGGGTAGAAATGAGTTGAGACAGACTCCTTGTTTATCACAGCATGAAAAGGGTCCTGGTTTATTCCTATTTACAGCTCAGCCAGCCTGACTCCAACTATTCACTGACTCTGGCTGCAGCAAGCTCCTGCTGTAGGTTTCCCTTGCAGCCCCTGACTGCTGGTTATTTCCTGCTAAACTCTGACTGCATACATTACTTTGCAGACTCTGACTGCAGGCTTTTACCCAGCTAGACTGTGATTGTAGGTTCCAACAACAGGCTCTGACTGCATACTCAGATTGACCTCACAGCAGTGATTTTTATTTATTATTTTATATATATATATATTTTCTTTCTTTCTCTTTCTTTTTCTCTTTCTCTCTCTCTCTCTCTCTGTTCTTCCTTCTCCAGCATCCCCTCACCAGCTAACTAACCCATTCCCTTTTATCACACTTAACTTTATTGGATACACCTGTGACTCATCAGGGGTGAGGCTGAATTGGGTAATTAACACAGCTGTTACTTATCAGGGGCAAGGTCACCTGTATTCTCTTCTCCTACAGGCATTGAGTACCTAAACCTGGGCAGAATTAATCTGTGCCCACGTATCTGTGGCTTCCCTGTAACAGGGAATAATACAGCACTAAGGGAGTAGTGTTGGACAAAGAATGGGAGAACAGAAGAGCGCTCATGAGACATCCAAGAGCTTAGCAGTACCCATCTCACTGGGGAGATAGCAAAATTACTCCTCTTTTCTTCTGTGGAAGATGTTTAATACAGCTTTACCATGAGTCCTTTTTTCCTTACGCAGCTACTTTCATTAAACACAGATCACTGCACTGCTGGGCTGATAGCATTAAAAAATATCAATTGACCATCAAACACTCCATAATGACCAATTTTCTTTCCAGCATTATTAGGATTTTATAAATAATAAAATGCCATTATTCTCCAGGTGACTTTATGTAGTTTCATCACTGCACATATCCCTGAGAATTTTGCATTACAGGTGCCAAGATAGTTTTGCCTTTTCAAGTAGGAGGGGGAAAACCCTGACAGAGGAAGATGAAGACAACTTTATATATTTCAAAGTAAATATTCCCTTTGATGCTGTGTCTTCAGAGCAACTGACACAGATTTCCCAGATCTCATGCTTGGGGCAAGCACACAGGACATTCAGAGAAATCTGACCTTATAGGGTCCTTTGTCTATTTCAAATTTTAAAATTAATATGACCTAAAATATACAGTAAATAATTGTCCAAAACACACATTGTAAGGGAATGAGTATTTTGTTTTTATAAAGGTCTCCAAATGTTCTTCTGTATAGTATTATAACCATACTAAGTCAGCTCCTTTACTCAGTGGAGCTCTACAAATTTTCTGGGCTGGTAACCTTTTCTTTCTGTAATGTATAGTCTGAAGAGACATAAAAATAAAGCACTAGACTATGTTCTCAGATCCTACTGGAAATGAAAGGAGCTGCTCTGAAGCAGCTGAAACACTGAAGCAATATTTGGTTCTAGTGGTTTTTGCTCACAAGGTGGCTATGTTTTGAGTAGTTCCTGCCAGAAAGGTATTTTGAAAGATTCTATTTTCACTGGCTTAAAATAAAAATGAAGGCGGAATCAGGCTATTTTCTGTTTCAGAGTGCAGCTGCTCTCCCCGATGACATAGCCAATTCATTTAATAATAATCAAAGCATTCTAAACCAAGATAGTCTAGCAGTTTCCAGTTGTCCATTATTTGTTAGTTTCCCCTCATAATCAGACTTGATTGAGAGAAAATAGGAGGAAAAAATACGTACAATATGTGTAGTCTGATGTGTGATGACAATTCCCTTCATTCATTTGAATGACAGAATCATTTTCTCCTGCCTATGCCTTCTTGAGACTTTCTTTTTTTCTGATTAAAAAGATATGTTTTATAGTAATGATCCAACATCATATGGTACTGAAGTAATGTAAGCAATACCAGTGGGGCAGGAAATATCAATATTGTTATAGCAAAGTTTAATGCTTTGAAAGCTGAATCCAAATTTCAGGAAGGAACAGTCAAAAGATATCTTAAATAAATTTCAGGCAATTCTAGAAAAAACTGCCCTGTATTTATATCAAATAAATGTGAGCTTTATGGATGTATGATTTAACCTTTTTTCTCCCATTTACCCTTTTTTTTTTCAGCCTAGAAAGGGACCATGGATTCATTTCAGTAAGCTCTTTCATTAGAAAGACAAAGGAGTGCAATTCCTCATGAAATACTTTAAAATACAGTTTGACTGAAGACTTTACCTTCAATTTGGCCTAGATTTTTTGCTTTTAAATGTAATACAGTACTAATCTAAAAAGTGATCATGTTAAAATAGGCAGGTTTTACATGGTGGATTACCTGTACCAAAATATTGTGTACTTTGCATTAACCATGGTCACAAAATTACTTCCTTTATTTCTTTGCATCTCCTAAGAAAACATGAAGGAACCAAACACACGTTTTTGTTTATTTGTTCTTGCTCAGCACCATCCTTTACTAAGCACCACATTTTGAAGGGATTGTAGCTGTTTTACTAAATACCATTAGTGTCCCAGGCACTAAATAGAGCATAATTGCCTGAAAAGTTTGAGGGCAGAATTACTAACTGAGATGTAAAGGTTTCCCTTGAGCTTTGCAGTGAAACTTCTGCCATCTGAACTGAGCAATAACCAACATTTCCACACACACCCTGGCCCCACTTGTACAGAACAAGTTGCTTAGGCCCAATTCTCATCAACAGCTCTCTCACAAACCAGCAGAAGGCAAACAGTGCAACACAGGGGGCAGATCAATATTCTTTGAAGGCATTGATGTTATCAAGTATAAGTGAGTAACTCATGCCTTCTGCAGCATTTAATTGCAGGTGAGGATTCATTGGAGCAGAGAACTCAGCAGGATTCTTCCATCCACAGTTAAGCAACTCAAGACTGGAAGAGAGGGCAAGCGACTGCTGTTGGTTTTCAACAATTTTTACAGAGAAACTCTGTTGTATTCCTCTGGGGAAATGGTTTTCCCCCAGAAACCTCCTAAAGATTGTAACTTTTAGTTTAACCCTACCTTTCCCCTAGCTCTGACCAATTGGCTCATTGCCAGCTATCTGTCCTGGGACAGAGAGTCTAGATAAACCCATGCTCTTCCCTGTTCATTCTCTTTGCCCTGGGACCCCCTTCAAGAATAAATCCTTGGAACATACCCCTGAGGTAAGAGACTCTTTTGAATCTTTTACCCTATCCCCTGAAGTATCTCCCCCAAAGCTCCCCAGAAACTGAGCTAGCACAGAAGCCCAAGGGGGCGGGCAGAGGGGTAGTACTTCAAAACTCTTGAGGGAAATGATGTTGTCCTGACATACTGATTACTGTAAAATCCATTCCAGATAAAAATAGCACTTAAAGTAGTGTTTCACTCCCAGGACTGAGTAGGTTGAGGAGGTAGAAAAGGTCAAAGGTGAGAAACAGCTATGAAAACTTCCTTTTAATTTTTGCATTTAATGCAATACTAATACATGTCCCATTATATTAGGTGTAATCTTCACCTCTCTGCTTTGTATCTTACTGAAATTCTTCTTTCTCAGAGTGAATTAACTAGTAGCAAATAACTCAGAAAAATGCTGCCTCTTCTCCTCAACTCTATAGATCTTGTGGTAGCAGAAGTGAGCTTTAAATCAATGCAACTTTCATCTACAGTGATGTGGGGATTGTCCTCTCTCCTATCCCTAGAGTCTACACAATGCCTGAAGTAAAAACCCACAGAAGAATACTACACTTAACCTGGTAAACCTCTCTTCTTACATGCCACAGGTACACTTTCAGGAACAGTTTTTATAAATCACAAGTGACTATAAGTATTTTTATACCACTGCTTAAGAATCAGCTTCCATTTCTCCCATATTTAACAGTTTTCCAAAATAACAGAGATGATCATACTCAGAAATGATATCCAAGACATTTGATCATTACACTGCTAACACTGCTGGTTCACCATATTTCATAACAAGAAAAAATTGGAAAAATAGCTGATGCATATAAAAAAACCTCAGCATTGCTTTGCCAAACCTTATTTTTGCCTTTCCTATTTCACATTTTAAAAGACTCTTTAGAGATTCAGAATATATTGAAGAAAAAATTACTTGAGAATTTAAGTATAGTAAAAGATGATTAATTATTACATACATATAATAATCTTATGTGTTACATTTAAAGGGAAAATCTGTGAGATAATTCATGGAATAATGCTAATAATTACAACCCCTATTTCTTGTTTTGTGAAATTGCTACATGAAAAATCATCCCATTGGGTCATCAAAAATGTGTCATTGCATTAAAGAAGACAATAGCCATGGAAAATATGCATTGAAAGTCACAACCTCAGGTTCACTGTTTCCTAGAGGAACTTTATATATTATTTGGAAATTCTTCTAGAGACACAAAAGGAGCTAAGAATTGCTGTGTTATCATTCATTGGCAGGGTGACCAGAAGAGATTTGACAGAGGAGGGGCTGAATTTCTTGTTACCACACCTGATCCTGAAAATTCTAGGGACAGTAGAGAAGTCCCATAGCTCCTCTGGAAAGAGGAGGCAGTCAATGATGTTAGAAATTGTACCCAACTGAATATCTTTAGAGTTACAGTAACTCACAATAACAACAGACTTTCTTCTAATGGCCTCAATTAGAAAAGTACTAAATTAATTATGGTTTACATAACACTCATACCATCTCCTAACTCTGCAAAGGACAATATCTTCATTTTACAAAGGCGTAAACCTCAGCACAGAGAGCTTATAAGAGACCAAAAAAAAAAAAAAAAAA
>VWYO01013918.1:0-11167 GCA_013400275.1 Rhadina sibilatrix | reverse complement strand
GAATTAAAAAAAGCCAAAAAAAAAAAAAAAAAAAGTGGAAAAAAGTTAATGACAGAAACAACTTTTTTAATATTCTGTGCCAATGCCACCCTTCTGCTTTTTAGAAGGTGAGTTTATAATCCTGTTATAATCCTGTTTTTCTAGGTTTTGGGAATATCACTCCTGGAAAGAGTCACATAAACATGTGCGAAGCTGAACCTCTTGAGGAATAAACTAAATACACACAAGGAATTCTCAAATGTACAAATTAAGCAAACTGAAAAACAGACAATCTTTCCCTAAACCTCTGCACAGAGATGTTACTTCGTCAAACAGATGATGAAAATATTCCAGGCAAGAATTGAGATTACCTAATTGAGAATGCTCATGAAAACAAATAAACAATTGTTTTGAACGAGGAGAGGTGAAGGTTGATCCCCTATACCTGTCAATATCTCTCATCACATCTTTGATACACCAGATATCCATTACATATATTCTAAATGAAAGTTTGAGTCAGCAGACTGGAAAAGTGTCCTTAGGTGACAGTTCACAATATTAATAGCAATGCACAGAAGCACATTTTAAATGCATTTTCCCAGTACCTAAAACCAGCCAAATTGGATGGTATGAATTTGATGTTGAACAACATATTTGCATATCTGAGAAATCCAGCTAGGCAAGGGATTAAAGAAGCAGGACACTGGTGATCTGTTTGGAATTCCATCTCCATGCATAAACTGCATGTTTCTTCTGCCAAACTTTGCAATAAGAGATAACGCTTTCCACTGTGTTCCTTATGTTACTCAGCTAAAGTGGTGTTTGAGCTGCCTGCACTGCAACATCCTACCCACACCAGCACTTTGAGATTGCTATCCTGGATTCTATTAGCTGGTCACAGATAACAGACACCACCCCACAGACAGTAGTGGAGTTACTAGGATGAGAGAAGGAGAGGTTTCCTGGCTACATCTTCAGTTACTTTCTTGAAAAGCTCCGTGCTAAAATGCTGAAGGACAAAGAGACAGAAGGGCAGGAAAAACCAGGATGGGACAAGTCAGATGGGACTGCCGGCCATACCTTGGACAGCTCCTCAGCATCACTTCTGCCGTGGACGAGGGGACCATGCCACTGGACAGCAGTGACCTGGGTACAGGTAATATTTCGAGGGGCATGGTAAGCACAGGGCATGGGCCCAAGTAAAGAGAAGGGTGTCATATTGCTCTTCACTTCCAGGCTCAGTCTCCTGGTTTCTGCTTTCTGTCTCAAATAACTACTGCCCTAAGCAGAGCTGGTTGTCTGGCAGTACACAGGCATGATAGGGAAAAACAAAGAATTGGAGCACTATGGAGAAAGGTGCAGGGAGTTCAGAAATAGATATGCCAAAGGTAAACAGAAGAGGGTGAAAACATTAAAATGGAAGACTGGAATAGCTGGATAACAGAAAACTATAAAGAAGGGAGGATGGGGAGGAAGCAAGAAAAGTAAGAAACTGTAGAGGAGGGAGCAAACAAGACACTGAGGTAGAAGAAAAGAAAAGGTTTATAGAAAACTGAGTGATAGAACTGGAATGGTGAAATGGCAAGGAAAATGGGGAAAATATGTGAAAGAGATATGAACAAGAGATGCACAAGCATCTAGAAAGCATAAAATAAAATGCAAACATACAAGAATGTGTGGCCAGAACTGAATTACTGAAATATGTAATCCATATTATGGGCAGTAATACCTGCTTCTAGAGCTTCACATCAAATCTCCAAACCTCACATCTATATCCCAAGACAAATCAATGCTTATTATTCCAGCCACCAATCCACTAACAGATGAATGGATACATTTTAAGTCCTGGGAAAATGTTAATACTTTCCATCCTCTTAACAGTGATCACAATCTTGACATCAGAGAGATTTCAAATGTAGCATTTTAACCTGTTTAATTTAGATGATAGGGGCATTTGTTTCTTTTAATTTTGCTTTTCTGCTATAAATAAACTAGCTGATGATATTCAGGAGTCATAAACAATTTTCCTCTGGTACCAAAGATGGTGACAGGGTTCATCTACATATTCATCAAGTTGCACACACATAAACAAGAAAGTTTTGCTGATTACTTGCCCTACTTCTTCTACTATAGTGAAATTTATAACATTAGGATCTTTTAACAGCAAATCAGATTCCCTGAACTAAATTCCAATGTGAATGAAAGGAACTATTCCCACACTCCTATTTAACTATCAATTAAATGTAGAATTTTACATGAAAATGGTAAACTTTTCTGTTACCAAAGCAGGAAAAATGTAGAAAAAATAGTTGAAATAAATTATTGCCTTTAGATAGACAGATGAGCCTATTCAAAGAACAGTAAAAATCAATTATTAAGCAGTTATGAAAATAATACCTCCTTCATTTATTTTCCTTGGGTTTAGACATGTAATTTGTCATTGGTCACAGTTCCCTATTTATCACTAGAATTGGTATCTAGAAAGCATTCTACCACAGCAGGAAGGTAAATAATAGTAATGAAAAACACATGAAAATTATATTCTACCAAATAAGTAGTTATATTGATAATCTGTTATCAAAGATACTTAAATTCCAAACAAATAAATACTTCAATCAACATAAATGAACTCATGGGAAAGATGAATAAAACTACACTGTTGTGTGTTTAAGTTAATTTGGAATTAATAATATTTTTGTAACATTTTGCTTCTTTGAAAATTCAACAGTTTTCTTTTTAATTTGAGTTAGATTAAAGCTATCAATAATTATATTTCAGTGCAATTCAGGGGTACTGCTGGAAAGTCGTCAGAGTGACATCTCTTTTTCCACAAGAGGAAAACAGAGTTTAATGAATTTTTGGTCTCGAATTAAGCTACAATTTGAAATCCTAGTATGTAAAATGCAGTGGGCCTTTTAAAGTAATATCTCTAAGAAAGAATGCCTTATTTTTCATGGATTGGCAAGTGTTTGGATGAAGTTATAGTTTTAGCTCAATAAATTTTTTACCAAAGCAAATCACTAAGGACTCCCTTAACCTATCTGTTGCCTCAGGCAATGCACAGCTCCTTGCTCCTCAGTTAACTGACAGCTGTTTGTTCGCCCATAAAAGCCATTTACTCCCACAGCATTCAAGAGGAGCTTCTCCACTTTTGTAGATGTCACCATCTAACTCATAAAGCATCCCCTCAGGGTGGAACTCCCTGGAAACGGCAGCTGAATTTTGCTGAGTTTGGGCTACACGGCTTCTCCCCTCTGCGCATCTACAAAATCAACGATAAAAGCTAATTCCTCTTAAGTTATATGAACAAAGCATTGGTCCCTCATTTGGGGGTTTCTTACACTGATATTACAGAAGCCATAGAGACATGAGATCACCCTTTGAAAGCATTTCACTAGGCTGAGGCACATGCTGCAGAAATATAAGGCCAGCAGGAGAATGCTCCACCAGCCAGCCTACATGGCAGAGGCCTGCAGGAGAAATGCTTACTGTAATATTTGGTGTTCAGAATGCTTCCACAGGCTGTTGTTCAAGCAACAAAGTCGAAGTACACTTGAGCTACTTTGGTTTATCTTCGGTAACACTTTGAGCCCTAATTTCCCAAGATTTTATACCATTTTTTTCCCTAGAATGTGTCAAATTCAGGAGCAACCAGGGAAAGCCAGGTGCTGAAAGGAAGAACTTGAAGCTAAAAGCACTCATTAAGCCATCAGATATGTCCAGCTACCTGTTTTTCCCCATTCCTTTTTATCCTACTGTTTGTGTTTACTGGAGCAGCTACACAAACCAAGAACTTACTGCCTCACTATGCCATGACCTGCACACAGCTCAAGCATACACTGTCTCCACTTCTGCTTGCACTGTTGCAAAATCATCTTATATCTTCCATATATCTTCATTTTTTCTGCAACACCAGTAGTTGCAATCCTTAAAACTCAGTGAGAACTCATAATGGCTTGAAGCTGTTTCAGATATTCCAGTCAGGAGAGATGAAGAACTGCACCAGGAGAATCACCCCCTTACTTGACAGATATCTTATTATTACAACTCTGTTCAGTTTGCACTCTGAACTTCAGCAAGATACTTCTATGGTGAACACCTGTTGACTGGTCACATCCACATTCCATTCTTAACAGACTTTTCCACATTTAATTCAGCACTGGTTGATTTTAACAGCATTCTAAGCATAATCACAAAGGGGCTGAAAGCTACCTGACAGCTCTTCACCCTCACATTACAGAACCAAGGTAAAAATTATTGTATAACCTCTTATATTTTTGCCCAAGTGCTAATTTTATAAAGAATTGTCTCTGGGAATATTCGCTATTTTTTATAATCCAGATATTTCTATTCAACTTATTCATAGATCAGGTTTTTATTCACTTTTATTCTAACAAGATGATTGACTGATTCTAGCACCATGCTATTTCTGCATTTATTCAACATTTATTGACAATGAGTTCTTCTGCTGCCTGATGATGTTGATTTTTTTTCAAGGAAAATGTTATACAAATAATAAAATAAGTATTTCATGGTTTTCTCCTTTCTGTTAGTTCAGACAGAATTTTATGATGTTATGCAGTATAAATATTAATCCTGATACACATTGAGTGCTATTGTGGAATTGCAGTCATTTTTAGCTGACGTGATTTCACTCAGTTGTCACATTGCTTTAAGACCTCATAAATACAAAACCCCATATTATTGTGCATATGTACAGGGTAGGTTTTTATGCCTCCGTTTTATTAACTAACAGTGAAAATTAATATTTAATAGTGTGAGACAGGAGTTTTCTTAAGTTGTGAGTCTACCCCATTTGTGTTCTTGACAACAAACAGCACTGTGACTATAGACTTCCAAAATAATTGATGTGCTCATATGGAAGTCAATACTGGACTTCAATATTGTAAAAAACAAAAGATTTTTGTCTCTTGAATTTGGAGCATCTAAGAACACTCTGAAAAATACAAGTTTTAGCACTTCAGATATTTTTCTGCTATCTCCTATGAATAAAGCAATCTCATGTTGTTACAATTCACTTGCTAAATTTCCTTCTCAAAGTCGTGCATGCAGTTTGCCTTTCTCCAGGAATTTGAAACATGCATTTTTCATAAAAAGGTGTTTATTTAAGCTGAAAAAACATGACATTAGAGTCTTGAATATGGCAAAACTATGTTGAGAAGCAAATATGTGCAGTGGTTAGAAAGGGATGGACTAATAAACACCAACAGGCTATTGTAGTCCTGAAAATGTCAGCCAAGTATACCAGTCCTTGTTGGACATGGCATTTCACAAAGACTGCAGGGCAAAGAATTTCTCCTGGGACTCCAGCATTTCCATTTAGACAAATGGGTTCTATTGTTAACTGCATGACTGTAGTTTCTTATTCAACCTTTCTCTGCCTGAGCTCATGCACCAAATGGCTGATATCTAATTAGCTGGCAGTAACCTGCCCAGATTCAAGCAAAATATTTGTGACAGGTCATTGCACAATAATCCAGGTTTGTTTTTTATTGATATCTACATGAAGTTGCTTTAAAGAGGCATTGATATTCCAGAAATGGGCTGGGATTTTCACATTCTGACATTTTCACACCTTTATGCCTGTAACTAAGATCTTAAATACAGATGTGTGCAGGTAACCAAGAATCTACCATTATTGGCATAGAAACAAACACACACTAGGAACAGTCCATAGTGAACACAGACTCAGCATCAGCCAGACACAAGTCAGCTTCTCCAAAAAGCCACATAACCACTCAGCCTGTTGCTAAATCTGACTTAAGGAGAAACAGTTAATACAAACCACAGTTCAGCATTACGCTTCTGCAGCCACATGTCTTGCAACCCATAACTTGCCTAAGGCCAGAAAGCACAGGCATTCAAGTCTGTAAAATACTATGTAGATGTGTGCATAAATAGTATTTAAAGCCACAGGTTCAGAAAAATGATCCTAGCATGACTCATGCAAAATATGCAAAATTCACACTACTGTGTAAATGGCAGCAGGAAAGCCAGGAATCATTCAGAGTCATCTGCTACTTTAAAGCTGTGACCTATATCTAGCAGCCAAGGAAAAGACATTACAAGACAGAGCTTTACAGCAACAGGAGATTATTAGGCATAGCAGAGAAACAATTGCTTGTTGCAATTACAACTTCAAAGCAGAATTTAACTCTCCCATCTGCACTGTGCATCTCTTTTGTATGTTTCGAACTTGTTCCACTATGACCCTCCCAGTACTGTCACATGCCATCTATCCAAGAATGCTATGTGCTGCCAGCATGGGATCTACAGATGGGTCAAAGAGGAAAATTTTCCCCTAACATGAAAAAGCAAGGAAAAAAAAAATCCCACACTTGAAGAAAGCTAATGAAAATGTTGATAATTAAGGGGATGCCCTTGATACCATTCAGCTATCCAATTGAGCTATATCCTGTAATTTTTCCTTTTCATTGCATTTATCAGGTTCATATGTAAGGTACCTTGTTTAGATGCTGGAAAAGATGCTGCCATGTTGTTTGACATGAGCTTTGTCCTGGGACCCAGCAGGTTTTTTCCTCCAAATAACAGACTATACTGAGGTAGTTGCACCAAAGATTAGAAAGCCTGTTCATAAAGTACTCATAAAAATTTATCTGTCTTATGACAAGAACAATCTTTTAAATGAATGACTAAAACAAGCAACATCCCCTCACTTGCTCAGGGCAGATTTATCTATAGAATAACATGTGAATTCAATACACACAGGAAATTCCCCCAAACAGATTTTCCTGAAGGACTGGGGGTGTGTGGAGGGGGAAAGAGGAATGTATATACAAACACACACTGCTGCATTTTTGAATTCTGATATGGCAAGCAAAGCAGAACAAAAAACATCTGTCAGTTCCACACAGCAAAGCCCAGCTCCCATATGCCACCCCCTCTCAAGAGAGGATTACTCTTTTAATATGCTGAGTTCACATCATCTATTCTGCATTCATTGGGAAACCAAACAAAAAAAAAAAATCTATCTATATAATTTGATTTAACCCTGATCCATGCCCACAGCCCCAGAAGTGGCCCTTCTGCAGGGAAATTGTGTGGTGACCAGAAGAAGGCAGGTTTCCTTAGGCTACTAAGCAATGGTAACTGCAACTGCAGCTGCTGCTGTAGCTTCTGGCCAAACTTCTGCTTGCTACAAACCCCCAGAGCCACTCTCTGACCAGGTAATCTGCACAGCCATAAACTCATCAGCTCCTCCAAATCTTTGTCATTTTATTTCATACTACTTTTGCAAGTGGGTTTATTCCGTGATATAACACTGGTCCCTACTTCTGCAGTGTGCTTTCTGTTGCCATGGAAGCAGTGAAACCACAGCCATTGCCTGTGTCCAGCACTTAGCAAAGCCTGGGAGCAAAGGCAGACTTTGCTGCAGAGGGAACAGAGCACCTGGACAAAGAGACAATGACCTGCAGTCACATTTAATGCAGTGCGACTTTGCCAACACACTAGATTGTACTAAAAAGAATTTCAAATCGTGTTTCTAATAACGGTGGCAGCTACTGCCTGCCTGCCAAGCACAAAAAAAGGTGCTTTCTTCACCTAAAGAAGTTTCACCAAATAATGCTTCTTTAGTGGGCCAAGATCTTGGGTCAAACTGAGTTCCAAAAAATCAGCTTGCAGTCACCAGGGGCACCCACTGATTGCCAAGTTTCCTTTTTGTTGATGGAATAATAAATCACTCCTAAAAACTCATTCTAGATGAGTCAGAAGAGGCCTATAGTCCACATCTATGAATTTAATCTTTTAGTTCCCCAACTCCTTTAAATGTTTTTTATGAACTTGATTGATTTTGTTGAAGCAAAGCATAAACAAACGATTTTATGCTTTATGCTAAATGTTCCATGACATGTCTCTGAGTTTGCATGAAGGTGGGTAGAAAAGCTGTCAGGAGTAGGGCAGATCCTGCACATATGACTATCCAACATACAGATGCATTCGTAAGTCACACATCACCACACTTTCTTGTAAGACTATCATGATTGAAATGGACCGGAGGTGTTTCTGAGTTAGTTACCACCAACACATTTTCCTTTAGGAGATCATATGGATGAGTCACTCATTGTGGTGGAGTGCCCCTAGACAAACACCAGGTGTCTACCAAAGCCTCTCCATCACTCCCCTCCTCAGCTTGAGAGCAAACAGAAAATATAACAAAAGGCTCACGGATAAAGACAAGAACAGGGACCTATCACTCACTAGTTACTGTCTTGGGCAAAACAGACTAGACTTAGGGAAATGAGTTTAATTTACTACCAATATATTGTAAATTTTTTGCCAACCCTATTGGCAGCTAGGAATCCACTGCTGACAGCACACCAAGGCTGAAATGGTGAAGTGGCACCTTATCTGTAACTTTGTTACTTATTCCTGAGAAAGTGATTGCTCTAACTCAAGTGAGTACCTAAGTGAAAGCCCAGGAGAATGGTGGGAAATGCACCCCAGACATGTCCACACTCGCCCATCAATGTCACCTTTAGACTAGTGCGAGACAGACCTGCCCCACGCTGGGATGCAGGCACTGAGGAGCTTTCTTCTCCTCTGTTTGACTAGAATCCCATGTAACTGTGAGAGTCACTGAGCCAGCCATGCCAGAGCATGCTGACAGTAGATGCAGCTGTACAGGTCACTGGTTTCCAGGAGTGCCTGATGCCTCTTTGGCAGGCTGGGGATGATGAACAGTTCTTTTGCAGAAGGTGTGCTGAGGGTGAGGAGCTGTGTCACCAGGAACTACAGGAAGAAGTGGACAGGCTACGCAGTATTCAAGTGAATGAGCAAGAGATAGACTGATTATTTTCAAAGACACTACAGTCTCAAGACTTTTGGGAGTCTTGAACCTCCAGTGTAGTGGAGAAGCAGGTGGACTCAGAACCCTACAGGGTAATTAGTCAAAGGACTGTTAGTCAAGGGTCTGTTAAAGATGAAGGCTGGAGTGGGTCACTGTGCATACCAGGAGAAAGGCTCATCTTCCTTCTCAGCATTTGACTGGCCCATGGAAGTGGTCACTTCCAAGCCCCAAGCCTGACAGAGTTCAAGAAGTATTTGGACAAGGCTCTGAAGCACATGGTGTGACTCTTGCAGATGGCCCTTTGCAGGGCCAGGACTTGATCTTGATTATACCTGTGGATCCCTTCCAACTCAACACCTTCTGTGATTCTGTGGCAAGTTCTGTCACTGACAGAAAGTAACCACTTCAGCTAACTCATATATAACCCCTCTCCTAGCTCCATCAGAAACAAACACAGAGAATTAGCACAACTCTTCCTGCCCTTACAGCAGTCACACCTTCCACCAGACACATCTTGACAGTGAGTTTGTAGAAGAGAGGCTGGCTACTATATTTTATTTCACTATATGTATCATAAATGCACTCTTAATGGGCCTTTAGGCAGTCCAATGACAAAATATAATTTATAGGAGGAATTTTTTCATTTTTTAAAGTTACATCACAATGTGACTTTTTACCTGAGAAGCATCTGATCCCCCTGATTCTCCCAGAATGAAGCAATTGTGTGTGAAACAGGCGGAAAAAGTACTCTTGAATAATTTTTATTAGAGTGTGCTGATTATTTTCAAGCAAGATTCATGATTTCAAAACAATCAAGGCTGATGCAGTAAATGCAAGAACAAAATCATACAACAGCTCCTCAATTCTTGCTGTTTGTAACCAGCAAAGTTAACAAAAAAAGACTTCTTTTATTTAAAGGCTAGACTTGTACTGATGGGTATGAACCACTGGACATCCCCACAGCACTCAGAGTAATTTCTTGGAATTTAGTGCTGATAAACAGGCACAAACCTCCTCTGCTCACAGCTCCTCTGTTCTGAGTAACCCTCCTGGCTACCCCCACTACCCTGAGAACCCTGATATGCCTTTTACAGGACTGCCAACAATTCCCCTGAATCCTGAGCCAGCAGAAATCCTGTAAATCTCTCCTAACAGGGTTAAGACAAGAATATGTGTTGATATGGCAACGTGTGTTGCAGCTCTGAAAAGTCTTTTTCAATGATTTGGAGTCAGACTACAGATATGCCTTCCACACCTGCCTGCAGACATGAAGTACATTTTTGATTTTACCCTCTCATGAAGCTTGTCTACTTAGTGCAGAGCATGGATTGGCATATCCACTCTGGATAAATGAAAAGAGCTAGAAAAGAGAAGGGGCTGATGAGAATCTTCACCTCCACTGCCATAGCAGCCAAAATACTAGCAACCATCTGAACAAGAAGAGTAGGTAATTTCCCATTTTCCCCCAAAAGGAGAAAGATAGGAAATAAACAATGACTGCTTGAGTCACACGTCTCTCCTTCTACATTAAGGCTGAACATCACAATGCAAGAATAAGCTTATAGGCAAAAGACAACTTCTGCAGACCTTATTAATGTGCTACAAAAAATGAAAATGCTGTCTTTCACAGAGAATTCCTGCAGGCCTTATCCAGGGTACCTCTCATTGACATCAACAGGAGCTTGACTGAGAAAAGGCTGCAAACTTTGATCCATAAATAGGATCTTAGCACATTTCACCATGGAAACAATTGCTCAGGTTAATTCTGTTCTCTTCAAGACTATAGCAGGAACTGCACCAGATACTTCATAGATCAGAGAAATCATATGCCTCAGTATTGCACATGGGGCTGAGGAGCTCAGTTCGGCTCAGTTCCAGTCACACTACTCCCCCTGACTGGCACTAAGACTGAGGTGAGCTGTCATTAGCATCTTGATTTCAGAAAGCACACCTGCAAGAAGAGAATATCGGTTGTATAGGTATGCTATGTTCTACTACTCTGTTTCAGAAAAAATATTTCCCAGAAACAAAATAAACGCAGCAGACTCCTTAAGGAGCATCCCGAACACCCTGATGCCCGCAGGGACGCTCTGTTCAGGTCTCTCAAACCTGCACGTGTGCGTACAAATCTCTTGCCGCAGCCAAAGCATCCCCGCGTGTGCGCGGACCGCCCGGGGCTCCCCTGCCCCCCGGGCCCTGCCCGGCCCGGCGCGAAGGAGTTAATTTGCCCGGGCCCCCCGCCCGCCGAGCCGCTCCTGACGTCAGCCCCGCGCACGGCGCAGCGCTCGGCGCGGCGGCGGGCGGAGGGGACCCGCGGAGGGCGGGCGGGCGGCTGCGAGCGGCCGGGGCAGCGCTTGG
>VWYO01013908.1:33631-52072 GCA_013400275.1 Rhadina sibilatrix | reverse complement strand
GGCACAGCCTGAGGCTGTGTCCTCTCCTTCTGTCAGTGCTGCCTGGAGCAGAGCCCAAGCCCAGCTGATTCCTCTCAGGGAGCTGTAGAGGGTGACAGGGTCACCCCTGGGTCTCCTTTTCTCCAGGCTGAACAGCCCCAGCTCCCTCAGCCCTTCCTGGGTGTTCCCAGCCCTCACCATTCCTGGAGGGAGTGCCTGAAGGTGCTCCCAGTGGCTCTGTTAAAGTCCACAAGGACACAGACGCTGACTCCAGAGGCTGGCAGTGACTCCCTTTATGTCCAGGAATTCCTTCCCTGGTACCCTGTGCTGCACAGAGCAATTCCATGGGTGACACACAGACAAACCCCTGCAGTCACATTGCTCAGAGCACAGGGGCAGCAAGGAGAAGCCCCTCCCAGGGAAAGGGATGGGAACAAAGTCACAGTGACAAAAACGTGTCTCTGGTTTGCAGAAAATCCCCTGGGGAAGGAATCTCAGAGGAACCCAAACACCTCGGGCACCAACCAGGGCTGCAGTCCCAGCAGGGCAGCCAGGGATGGGGCCAAGGAGGAGCCTGTCCCTACAGCTGGGCACTGCCACCACCTGTGGGGACACACTGATGGCTCAAGGCATCCCAGCCAATCATCCCAGCAGTGACTGGAGGTGAATGCACAAAGAAACATTGAACCCTGAAATGAGGAGACAAAATCAGCATCACCAGTTCACTCCTGCTAGAACCCCCAGCCCAGCTCTGACTGCTGGATTTTTAATCCCTTTATGGAATTGTAAGGTCCTGGCAGGAGCTTGTGCTGTACCCAGGGTCTGGGAGCACCCACTCACCCCAGCACTGAGCCTGCTGCCATGAAACCAGAGATTAAAACGTTTCTCCCAATCCTCACTCATATAAAACGTGAGGAAAGGCGCCACCCAAAATTAAGTTTGGGGTTTTTTAATTTAATGGAAAAAAGTGTGGCAGGATTAAAAGGAAAATACAAATCCTTCTTCAAAGCAGAAAGGAAAAGTGAAGAATTCACAGATGAATTGGGGAAACAGAAGTGTCTCTCCCAAATATCCAAATATTACCCAGGCATAAATGAAATATTTCATAGCAGTGATTTTGAAGAGCTTCATTTCCCTGTTAACATTCTGAAAAGCTTTGTCTATTCATGTAACATCCACGTCTGAGCAGAAAGCCCTTTGGAATGGAGGAGCTGCCCTTTGTTTGGAGAACTCTGTCGATTTTTAAAATACTTTTTTCCTTTCCTTTCTCACCAAAGAGACAAATGACCTTTTCCTGTGAAAGGCACTAATTGTGATGCTCTTTTATTTCCAGTTCTCACTGAGAGGCTGCAGAGCAGCCCAGCTGCCTCTCCCTGGGTTGCTCTGGGTTTGGGGATGTGGGGTTTAATGGTGCCAGGACTTTGGGTTAATGAGAACATCACACCCCGAGCTGAGCAGGGCAAGGTTCATCCTCTGACACATCAAACCCAGCACAGGAAACAGCTCCTGTCCCTTCCACTGACCTCCAATATAAAATATTTGCAAAAATAAAAATATTGGGCACAGGCAGGAGCAGGAGCTGGGCACAGCCTGGTCTGGGCAGAAGGGGGTGGAAAACAAGGTGATTTCAGCAATCAGCATCTCCTGTGCCCTGGGGTGCCTCCAAAAGCCACATCTGAGCTCTCCCAGCTCCAGGCCCCTCCTGCAGCTCATCCCATTTCCCAGCAGCCTGGGTTTCTGGGAAGCAGCACTCGTGTTTGGTTTTCATTTGGTTCATCCCCCAGAGACAAACTCCACCTGTAATCCAAGAGGAGGAAACGTGAGCCTTTAATTCAGGGGTGATTCCATCTCCTTTAGAGCAAATTGAACTCCCTGTGCTGGGAGCTGCTGTCTGTGCTGCTCCACCAGGATGCTGCTTGTACCCCTTTGATGGCTGAGGGCTGCAGATCCCTGGCACAGTTGGGGAAAATGGCCTCAGTTTCAGCAATTGTACTTCAAGCCCATCTTTCTCTACTGCCCCGAGCCAGCTACTTCTAAATATTTGTGGAATTGAGGACTCTGGGAGCAGGTATGGATGGTTTTGGAGCACAGGTGGGATGAGGAGCAGCTGAGGGAGCTGGGGGGGCTCAGCTGGAGAAAAGAAGGCTCAGGGGGGGACCTTGTCTCTCAGAATTCTTTAAGTCGTTCTGATACACTTTAAAGGCAGGTTTTTAAAGAGAAATCACCATGGCAAAAGCTTTCCAGAGACTCCTTTTTCTGGGGGAATGTTTCTCAAGCACTCTGTGGGTTTATTGGTTAAAATTCCAAATAGGCAGAGCCTGGACAGGCACTAAAAATGTTCAGATTGTTCCCACCAGGGGTGTGTGTGTCTGATCTTAAAAATCTCCTGATCCTTCGGGGTTTATAGAGGAGGCTGGGAGTGGCTCTGCAGGATGGGGTGAGACCCATTGCTCCTGCAGCCAGGAATTTTTAAAATTTGGGCCTCCCTCAGCTCCAGGGAGCTCTTTGACCAAAAGCCTCTTGGAACTGGAGCCTCCTGGGCTGTGGCTGTTCCCCAGGCCAGCATTCAGAGCTGCAGCTTCAAGGGTTCTTTGCCCTTTTCCCTCTGAGAGCCCCAGAGCAGCTCAGCAGGGGCCTCTTTGTGCACTTTGTGCGGGGCATGAGCTGCAAACGTGGGACTTGGTCAGACTGTGGATGCCCCTTCCCACCCAATTCCTGGGACGTTTTCCCCAGAGGCCACAGGCAGGACTCTAAACACAGCACAGCCTGAAATTCAGGCTCCAGCCCCCCTGCAAGGGGAAGGGCTCCATCCTTTCCTTGGCAGGACCCTGGTTCAGATGCAGCAGCACTTCATTGTCCCCAGCTCTAAGCAAGGGAGGAGGTGTCTTGTAAACTGCACAGATTAATTAATGAATCTTTGCAAACCTTTCCTTGCTCAGGAAGGCTGGAATGCCATCAGAAATATGGTAATGTGCCATTTGTTCATTCCCCTCCTGCTCCATCTGGGCACAGTAAGATCTTCCCTCTGATCTGTTTTCCATGTACTTGTCAGAGTTGTTAGATCTCCAACAAGAACTGAAGTTTCTTCATCCTTATCCCCCAGTCCACACGTAGAACAAATCAAGATAAACTTGGGGGTTTTTTTCCCAATTAAGCCAAGGCTGGTGCAGGCTGCTCAGGCTCTATCACACTGAGAGATCTGGAGTGAATTTTTCCTGTTAGTTTTCTTTCACGATCTTCTCTTGATCATAATTGGATTCTAAAATTAGCCTGAGAAAGGGACTAATTCAAATTTATGACTAAAGACTGATCTTTCCAACCACAGGGTGCGTTTCTACTGCTGATAGAAATATCAGAGCATGATCTGATAAGGCAGGAGTGAAGGTGCTGCTCTGTGACCCCTCCTGCTCACGGGCAGGGACACAAATTCCAGCCTGGGGCAAACCCAGGTGTGCCAGCCTGGGAGCCTGCATGGCACAGAGGGACCTCTCCTTGCTGTCCCTCTGCTCTGACCAATGTGAGTGAAGAAGTTTGTCTCTGTTTCACCCCTTGGGCTGTTCTCTGTAGAACAGCATAAAGGGAAGGAATTCCCAGAAATAAAGGGAGTCACTGTCAGCCTGCTGAGTCAGAGTCTGTGTCCCTGTGATCCCTGAGTCAGAGTCTAAGGGACCCTAACCCCACCCAGTGCCAGCCCTGCCCTGGCAGGGACACCTCCCCCTGCCCCAGGCTGCTCCAGCCTGGCCTTGGGCACTGCCAGGGCTCCAGGGGCAGCCACAGCTGCTCTGGGCACCCTGTGCCAGCCCTGCCCACCTTGCCAGGGAACAATTCCTGCCCAATCTCCCAGCCAGCCCTGCCCTGGGCACCTGGAGCCATGCCCTGGCTCCTGTCCCTCCAGGGACTGGAGTGGTGATATGGACCCAAGTCACTGCATTCTCAGGTGGCTTTGGGGAAGTCGTGGTGCTACAATAGAACAGGGACAATGTCACTGAGCTCCTCTTAGAGCTTCTGTCACTCACAAACCCAGAGTTCTGTCACCTACAAACCCCTGCCTGTCACCTCTGAGCACCCTGGGACCAGTGAAGGTGTCCCTGCCCAAGGCAGGGGGGGTTGGATGGGCTTTAGGATCTCCCCAAACCCAAACCCCTCTGTGATTCCACAGCTCAAGATTTCAGTAAATCCTTCAGCATTTATTTCCTTCCCCGTTTCTGCCCTGTTCACAGCCCATTTCCAGGCTGGCCCTCAGCAGAGCTGCAAAGGCAGCCTTTAGCATGGGAGGGGATTGATGCTGATGGGAGCCCTGTTCCCATTTGTTAGGCTTTTATCTTCCATGGAAATAAAATTGATGTGCTCACAACTGGAGGAGTTGTTTTTCCAAGGGTTTAGTGGAGCTGAAATGATGCTTTGGCCTTGTTCTCCTCAGGGTGGATTTCAGCCAGGGTGGAGCAGCAGGGCCTGGCAGCCAGGAGATGGCTTTCAAATAGGAGCCCCCACTGTTTAATGCACATTAAACTGGAGGTGTCATGGTCCAGAACTGCTACTTCCTTTGGAGTTTTCCAGCGTGGAATTCAGGAGGCCTCTTAAGGAATTGGGAGGGGAAATTACAGAATTATTACAGCTGGAAGTGCTTAAATAAAAGGAAACCAAAGCTCTCCTTGCAGGCCTCAGTGTGTGACCCATCCTCGTCCCACCAAGAGCCAGGGGCTGCTGGGGCTGAGCAGGTTTGGGGACAGCCCCAGCCCCGTGGGATTTCTGCCCTGACAAAAACCCCAATCACAGCCCAAAGAGGTTTTCCCTTCCCTGGACATGCTCCAGCCCCTCCAGGTCTTTCTGGTCATGAGGGGCCCAAAAGTGACCCCAGGTGCCTCAGCAGAGCCTGCATTGGGGATCAGCTCCTTAATTTCCCATGGAGGAGGCTGGAAAACACCAGTACAGAGTCTGGGGGGGGTTTGCACCTGAAAATCAAAATGAGCCTGCCCAGAGCTGTTCAGTGGGAGCAGAGATTCCCAGTTGCCTCAGATTCAAATAATGCAGGGAATTCTTTTGTTTTTCAAGCAGTTCTATTTTTTTTTTTCCCCCAACTTCTTTTTCAGTGTGCCTGGAAATATTTGTTTGGAAGTGTTTAAAGAAAACCTTCACAAACAGAGTCTGCTTCCCACATACATTTTTTCATAGTTTTCTTTCTCCTCTCCTTTGCTTTCAAACCCCCAATCCTCAGCACAGACCTTCTCCCATAAAAAAAAAAATAAAGAGTAAAACAGAACATTCCAGTGACAAGGCAAGGTGGTGCCACAGGGAAGGACCTTGGATGTGAGATTCCCTCCTTTTCCCTGTCTGGACACTGGCCAGTTAGCTGTCCTCAGCTGTGGGACCTGGGGACCTTTCTCCTGTCTCTGCACCTTCCCCCTTGGAGAGGAGGCAGCTGCTCATCCCAGCAGGGCTGGCCCAAGGCCCAGCTCCTTTTCCTCTGGGATTTCCTTTGGAAAGGAGCTCCTGGTGTGAGAGGAGCTCCTGGTGTGAGAGGAGCTGGAGCTGTTTGAGCAGAGCCACCAGCCCTGCCAGGTCACAGCCACCCCTCCCTGGGGCAGGACACCACAGCCAGCACAGAGCCAGCCTGGGGAATCACAGCATCCCTCAGGCTGGAAAACACCTCCAGGAGCATCAAACCCAACTTTTGACAGAGTTCCCCCACCCCCAATAAACAACAGCACCGAGTGCCACCTCAGCTGGTTTTTGGAGCACTTCCAGGGAGGAGGTTCCAGCCCCACCCTGGGCAGCTGTGCCAGGCCCTGACAGCCCTTTCCAGGCAGGATTTTCCCAATGTCCAGCCTGACCCCTGGGCAGCTGTGCCAGGCCCTGACAGCCCTTTCCAGGCAGGATTTTCCCAATGTCCAGCCTGACCCCTGGGCACGGGAGGAGGGGGAGAGTGAAGGAACGAGGCTCGTTCAGATCTGAAGGAGTGGAGGTGACTCTAAAAGTGTCCCTTGCTGGCCCTGAGTGACACAGAGCCACGTGCCCATGCTGGCAGGACACCCACACTGCCCCGAGTGCCCCTGGCCTGGGAGGAAGTTCCTGTGCTGACAGAGGCCGGGGCTGGGCACTGAGGGCTCCTGTTCTTTACTCACAGATATTTGTATTTCCCTACTAAAAAAGTCCTCCTTAGCTGATAGAATTCCAAAAGGGGAAAATCTCCCATTAATGACCCACCAATAGAGATTTTACAAAGCACCTGACAGGGCTGCAGCCATCAATTCTCTGAATTAACTGGAGCGGAGTTGTGGATGCAAGCGGGAACTCAGCCAGGAACAAATTAAAGGAATTCAGCCTCAGATTCATCAATGTCCTCATTAATATTTTGGCCTCCCCGTGGTCCAGGAGTGATGAGGGAGAGAGCAGAACTGACAGGAAGAACAAGGCTGTTGAACACCCTGTGATTTTTATTGGCATGGAGATGGTGAGAGGCGCCACGGCCCTCAGCGTTCCCCTCCTCCTGAGGCTCAGCTCGCTGCTGGGAGCAGCTCCTGCCCTCCAGGGCTGGCCCTGCCAGGCCTTGGAATTGGGAGAGAAAGCCCTGGGGCCTTTCTGCTCAGAGCCCTGGGGGAATGGGAGCACAGGGAATGTTTGTGCCTGACTGTGACAGGGTCTTGGGCTGAGGCTCTATTGGATCCACGAGGGGAACGGGAGACAGAGGTAAAACAGTGACAGAGACAGAACTGTGGGATCCCGGGAGGTTTTGGCTTGGAAGGGACCTCAGAGCCCACCCAGTGCCAGCCCTGCCCTGGCAGGGACACCTCCCCCTGCCCCAGGCTGCTCCAGCCTGGCCTTGGGCACTGCCAGGGCTCCAGGGGCAGCCACAGCTGCTCTGGGCACCCTGTGCCAGCCCTGCCCACCCTGCCAGGGACCAATTCCTGCCCAATCTCCCAGCCAGCCCTGCCCTGGGCACTGGGAGCCATTCCCTGTCCCTCTGTCCCTTGTCCCCAGCCCCTCTGCAGCTCTCCTGGAGCCCCTTTGGGCCCTGCCAGGGGCTCTGAGCTCTGCTTGGAGCATTCTCCAGGATCATGTTCCAGATGTTCCACAAAGTCCAGAACTGCCTGGGAATAGAAAAGAGTCCTCTTTGCCATCCAAGCTGGAAGCTTTGCTGTTTTTACAGCCCAGGCAGATCCATCATCCCAGAGCAGAATTGTTTGACTTCATTTGTGAAATGCAGCTTTGGCCTGCTGGCTGTTTCAGTTCAATTTTTCATGCTGATAAATGACCCTCCCTCACTGTTGCTTACATTTAATTTGATGCAGGCCTATGTGTGCACAGCCAGGTTTAAACAACAGATGGACTCACCTGGGCTAGTGGGAGGTGTCCCTGCCCATGGCAGGGCTGGCACTTGCTGAGCTTTAAGGTCCCTTCCAGCCCAGATCAGGCTGGGATTCTCTGATTCTGTGATCACTGTTAAAATGTGTGAGATATTTGATGTGTTTATTCATCTACTTAGGGGAAAAAACGTCAAATCACTCATGACAAAATCAAGTTCAATGAGTGTCCTCAGAGCTGGTTCAAGTGGGATCCTTCACTCATCAGCGTGGTGGTCCAGAACTGGCAATGTTCCCTTCTGAGCTCATTACCTGCAGTGTCTGGAACAGACAAGCAGCTCCAAAGCCTGATTTGCTTCCCACTTTTCAGTCCTGATCCCAGGAGAAGAACAAAGTCGTGCCTGTTTCCTTCAGCTTTCAAACAAACCCAGACAATCAGTGGTGCTGAATCCCCCACTCTGTCACCCCCCTGGCATTCTGTGCCACCCTCCCTGGGGGCTGTCACAAACCCCAGGGAAGAGGCAAATCCCCTCCTTTCCACTCACACAAACCCTCACCAGACGATGTCCAGGCAATCCTCAGACAATTCAGGACTCACAGACCCCCTGGTGCCCTCGTGTCCCTGGGCAGCACCGGCCCCTCCCAGGCCCCAAACCCGGCTGTGCTCGGGGCTGAGCCCCCCGTGGCCCCCCTGCTTTCCCCTCCAGGCTGGGCAGGGGATGTGCAGCAAACGGAGCCATCGATTCCAGCTCCTTCCCCGGCTGGGACTCACAAATTGCAGGAGGAGAGAGCTGGGAAAGCTGTTCCTGCGCTCTGAAGGGCGATTATTGATCCTGAGGGGCAAAAGCACACTCGGAGGATTCAGAGGGAAACGAGGTAAGCACCTGGAGGCAGGGACTGAAGGATGTCTGGGAGTGGTTGTGGCTGGGTTTAAAACACAAACACACAGAGTCCGGCCTGTCCAGCAATCAGGGCGCCTCTGGAAAATCCCCAGGGCTCAGGAGATTTTTAAAAACGCCTTTTAGGCTGCAGTTTGATTCCTGGCTCTTTGGAGGGTTTATATTTCCCGTCGTCTCCACTGCCATTTGGAAATGTGGGGAAGGGGAGAGATGTGGAGTGGGAAACCAGCAAAGCAAGCGCCCTTTCCATGTTAAAAGATTGATAACAATACTGAAATTGCAGCTTGTAACTGTGGAGCACTGATCGAAACTTTTCCCTTGAATTTCAAGCTCAGGGAAGCCTCATAAAAGTGGGGTGTAAATAACACCTTCTATCTGGAGAAAATAAATCTGGAAATGTGTCCATTGATTCCTTCCCTCCAGGAATCAAGGACACTGCGACACTTCTGGCTGGGCCCTGCAGGTTTGGGGACTCCTGTGAGGTGTTTCACCTGTCCTGAGTCCAAGCAGCCTCAAGGTGAGTCCTGCTGCCACCAGTGAGGAAGTGTGACAACAAAATGCACAAAAATAAAATAATAAAAAAAGAAAATTGTTACACTTTCCCATGAATTTTGAGGAGAAAAAGAAGAGGGAAGAGAGGGAATTAGGGATGAAAAGCCAAATTTCAGTGGATGCATTATTAATTGTCCAGACATGGTCCTGAGTTCGATGTCAATCACCCAAGCCTGGAAATATGGTCCTGTAGCATTTTATTTCATATTTAAACCAACTCAATTGGAATCAGTTTTCACATAGAGACGTGCACTGAGTGTCTCTGGTGGAGATGGATGTTTCATTCCCTTCTTTTTCCCTCCCTGCTCTTTGCTGAGAGAACGACATCAGTGCCTCAAAGCTGCAGGGCTGCCAAGGGCCACGGAAAACCTTTATCCAAGCCCTGCCTGCTCCCGCAGGGGATGTGTCTAATCCTGGCTCCGTGACCTCCCTGGGCAGCTTCTGAGGGAGGCAGCGCCAGCTCCCTCTCCCAAATTCTCCTTTCCTAACAGCTCCCGCCAGGGATCAAAGGGAGGCAACCCCAGCCAGCCAGAAAAGGCAGCAGCCAGAGGAGGATTGTCACCGTGCAGCCCTGGCTGCTCTGAGGCACTGAACAAATTCTCTTCCCCGGGTTTCCCTCTCCCCAGGCACCTCTGGTGATTGATGTGGCTGCAGCCCCGGGGAGCAGAGCTCTGCTCCCTGGAGGTTTGCCCCGGGTGCTGCTGGAGTGAGACCCCTCTGTGAGAGATAACAAAGCAATCCCTGACTTTATCAGCCTGGGAAGAGAGGGTTCAGGCAGGCAGGGGTCAACTGCCCAGCAGAGTGGGCATTTTCCTGCAGAAAATTCCCAAAGGTTCTGGATTCTGTACTTGTGGAGGGCCCTGACCCTGCAGGGGAGGGGACTCAGGGTGCCAGATGAGGAACTGTTTGCCCCCAGTGGGTTCATACAATGCTCATCATTCAAACCCCTGGCCCACGGAACCCACAGTGCCTGGAAAACACCTGGATTCTGCAGGAAAACACCTGGAAAGCAAAACCCAGCCCAGCTGTGCCCAGTTTAACCGGCTCACCAGGGGGCCAGGTGTGACTTTGGGGTCACCAACCATCAGGGACTGCAAAGAGAGCCCAGGGCTGCAGGGCACCTGCGCAGAGGGAAAACATGGAAATGAGTTTTGGGCAGTGATTATCATATGGATGTTTATTCCTGGAAAATCAATGGATATGGATGTAAAATGTAATACAGACCAGGAGCTCTCTCTGCACTCAGCAGTCGGGATATTTTGGGGAAGATATCCCCTTGCTGAATAAAGGATTCCTGCTTCTTAATCCTGCATTGGTGGGAAGGAGATTTGTTTTTGTGGATTCTGGGTAACGCCACCCATCAGAAGGGATCACAGAATATCCTGAGCTGGAAAGGCCCCACAGGGACCATCCCACCCCCGGCCCTGCCCAGAGCCCCAACAACCCCACCCTGGGCACCCTGGGTGTGACACAGGACAGGCTGTGGGTGTGACACTGGGTGTGACACAGGACAGGCTGTGGGTGTGACCCTGGGTGTGACACGGGACAGGCTTTGTGTGGGGGTGGCACAAGGAGCTCTCCCTGGCTGTGACACAAGCACTGGGAACGTGTCCAGTGGGAAGAAACTGAATTCCCTCGCTTCGGGTTCCTCTCTGCCCTTTCAATATTCCACAATCAAACACTTCATTATAAAATCCCACTTCCTTTTTTCCTTCCTTCATTTGCTCTCCTTTGAACTGTCCCTGCCAGCACCTCGTGTGTTTCCACCTTCTCCTCCTGTTTTGAGGGGAAAAGGAACGAGTGAGAGGAGCTGGGGCTGACTGATGCTCCCACACCTTTCCACAGAGAGTCAGAGGGGGAATTTTCTCTTCCTCTCGTCTCAGATCACTTCCTTTTTCTTTTCTTCTTTGGTGGATCTGTCCCCAGTGGGGTTAACCCCTTGTCCTGTCCCTCTATCCCTTGTCCCCAGCCCCTCTCCAGCTCTCCTGGAGCCCCTTTGGGCCCTGCCAGGGGCTCTGAGCTCTCCCTGGAGCTTCTCCTCTCTGGGGAAAAATCCCCAGCTCTCCCAGCCTGGCTTTGTAAGAGACTTCACAGAGCAGATGTTTGATTTTCCAAGAGAGTTGAAACGGAGGGGAAACCTCCTGGTTACACTGGGACAGCCTGAGGAGCTGGGAGTTCCTGGAGTGCGTCCTGTGACACCTCTGGTGAGCGTAGCACAGCACCTGTCCCTGTCCCTGTCCCCGTCCCTGTCCCTGCCCCTGTCCTTGTCCCCATCCCTGTCCCCATCCCTGTCCCTGTCCCCGTCCCTGTCCCTGTCCCTGCCCCGGTCCCCATCCCTGTCCCTGTCCTGACCTTCACTGGCCAGCATCCCCTCCCGCTGCTGCCCTCCTTGCCCGGTGTTCTGATATTTCAGAGGCTGGGGGTTGATGTGGGGGGCGGCTTAGGCTGAATTTTCCTTCCGTTTCGGAGTGAATTCCCTTTCCAATCCCCTCCTACCATCTAGTGGGAGATTCGGGTAAAACACGAACGCCTGAGTGAAAGAGTTCAGCGTGAGCTGATGGCTGAGCAAATACCAGGTGGGGCTGTCTCACCTGAGAGCAGCGTCTCTGTGCCTCTCGTTAAACACGGCTGAGGAGGCTCCTGAGAAAAACGCCCTCAGGTTGTGGAAACAGCAAATCATCTTGGGCTGACAGGCTGGGATGGAAACCGAGGGGAAAAGGAAAATGTCCCGGGCTTATTGTGGGTTTGCAGGGAGAAAGGCAAGAAACTTGTGAAAAAATAAAAGGAAATAAAGATTGGAAGTTAAATATAAGGGTGAGAAAAGTTTTGGAAGTGAGTGGGTGCATTTAGGGAAATCCAAGGGAGCTGGAGAGGGGCTGGGGACAAGGGACAGAGGGACAGGAGCCAGGGAATGGCTCCCAGTGCCCAGGGCAGGGCTGGCTGGGAGATTGGGCAGGAATTGTTCCCTGGCAGGGTGGGCAGGGCTGGCACAGGGTGCCCAGAGCAGCTGTGGCTGCCCCTGGAGCCCTGGCAGTGCCCAAGGCCAGGCTGGAGCAGCCTGGGGCAGGGGGAGGTGTCGTGCCAGGGCAGGGCTGGCACTGGGTGGGCTCTGAGGTCCCTTCCACCCACTCCATTCCAGGACTCTGTGACTGATTTCATCTGGAAATCCTGTGGAAAACTCCAATCCCAAAGCAGTTTCAGCCCCAAACTGAGCCTGACCCCACGCCCTGAGCAGAGTCTGGAACTTTGGTGCTCAGACTGTAAATGCCCCATGAGGGAGGACCTGGATCTCCAGAAAAGTTCCCCAGGTCAGCAAATCATCCAGTCCCAGAGTCCTGGAACGCTTTGGGCTGGAAGGAACCTTAAAATCACCCAGTTCCAACCCCCACCACGGGCAAGGAACTTTCCACTACCCCAGGCAGATGGAGGAGAACAAAAAGAGTCTGGACAGGGGCAGAGTTGGGAGCTGGGGCAGAAGCAACCCCCCTGCCAAGTATCAGCTCCCACAGAGACCCAGCCAAGGCCAGAACAGCAACTTCCAGCTCCTGCTTTTACCTCCCAGTCCCATTTTCCCTTTGATTTCCTGCTCTTTAAATGGCTTGCACACCCATCAAATCTAGATTTTCCATGGCTACATCCCAAATCCTGGCTCTAGGTGGGACAAACAGGGTGCCAGGGCCTTTCCAAATCCTTTTGTGAGCCTGTGCTGTGAGTGATGCTGTCCAGGGAGAGCTGCAGAGCTGGGAACACCCCCGAGGAAAACAGGAGATCCCATGGGAATCTGCTGACAAGTTTACATGACAGAACACATCTTGTCACCTCGGGCATTCCTTTAAGGAGACTCCAAACTGAAGCTTCTGAATCAACATTTTGAAACTTCAATCTGTCAAAGCTGACATTGTTTTGGAAGTAGGTTTGTGTTTTGCTCAAAGCAGACAGGGATTCTCAGGTTGCTGTTTCCCAATCAACACCTCCCTGAGTGCACTGTTGGTGTTTTGGGGGCTGATCCAGCTTGCAGCCAGGAACAAAAGCTAAAATAATGGAATTCTCAGTCTGAGGCCCTGGGCAGCTTCTTGCAGTGCCTGACAACTCTTTCTGAAAGTCTCCCGAAATCCAACCCGAACCTCTCCTGGCACAGCTCGGGGCTGTTCCCTCTCACCCTGCCCCTCGTTCCCGGGAGCAGGGCCTGGCCCTCACGGGTGCCTTCACTCCTGTGTCATCCTCTTTCCTTTCTGTGAGTCAAAAATCAGTTTTGAACGGAATTTCCAACCTGCACACACACACACACTTCTAAGTTTTGCTCTAATTTCCTGACTTGAATCTTAATTAAGTGACTAATTGCTTATTTGGGTAGCAGCTCAGGAGCGCCAGTCTCCAGATCCATCAGAGTCATTGTTCACTGCTGCAGGCTGTGACAGAGGTGATGGAAGCCTTTCCACGGGAGGCACGGTGACATATTCTGCTCAGCGTCTCTGTTCCTCCGTGCAGCACTAAAAATGCAGCCGAGTTTCGAGTTTCGGGGTGAGTAAGCCCAGGATGAGTCAGCCCTGACTCACCCCACCTGCGCCTCAGCGCTGCCCTTTACACCTTGGCCAGGAGGTGGGGTTTGGGTTTGGGTTTGGGTTGCTCGATTGGTTTCTTCAGCAGGAAAATTCAGTGTACTGAAAGCAAGGCTGTTCTCCCTCGGTGGATCCTGAGGGGTTTCTCATGCACGGTGGGAAGCGGGGGGTGATGAATCAGCCCCCACACGCTGCACTCCTGCCCAGGCCCCTGCCCTCCTGCCCTCCTGGCCTTGTCCCTGGCCCGGGTATTGACGGGCAGGAGCCAGCGGGGCCGGACCTGGGGCACTGGGCAGGCAAGGGACACAAAGCCAGGCACTGAGCCAGGGATAATTGGAGTCTGTGCAGGGCTCACATGAAAAACGTTCACACATTTTAAGGTTCTATGGCAAACAGACTCTCAGCAATTTAATCACATCTCCATTTCATGTCAGGAAACAGCTGAGGAGGGAGAATATTTACCCAGCTTTAGTGTAAGAGAGGTGACAGAGCAGTGAATGGGGCTTGGCACGGGCACAGCTGACAGTGCTGAAGATTTGGGTACAGGAACCTCTGGATGGCTCCTGGCACAGATTCCCAGAGCAGCTGTGGCTGCCCCTGGATCCCTGGCAGTGCCCCAGGCCAGGCTGGATGGGGTTTGGAGCAGCCTGGGGCAGTGGGAGGTGTCCCTGCCCATGGCAGGGGTGGCACTGGAGGGACTTTTAAGGTCTCTCCAAACCCAAACCATTCCCTGATCTCCAAGAGACAGCTCCTGATGATCAGAAAGGTTCATTTGCTTCTCCACGCTCCCTCTGGACAAGGCTGACTCACAGAACTGATATCTTCCATTTCTCCTCCCCAAACACCAAGTTTACAACAGAGCAGCCTCTCTTCTTTGTGTGAAAAGATCTGATTTGTAGTGTGGAATATTCTGCTGGAAAACTGCCAGGCCTGGTTTCCACTGCTGCCTGATCCTCTGCTTCTGTTATCGGCCAGGCAGAGCTGGGACTGGAGCTTTCTCCCCCTGAGCTGGGAGAGCCCAGCCTCTGCTCTGGCACAGGGACAGGCACAGAGCTCTGCCCACCCCTGCAGCCCTGGTTCTGCAGCCTCAGCCTCCCTGCTGCACCACCCACACCCACCTGGGACTGGCTGCACAGGTGGCACAGGTGTCCCTCTGGCTGGGATGTGTCCCATGGGAGTTGGTCCCTGCCAGCTCTGCTCAGATCAGTTCCCATCAACCCTGCCTGGGGCCCGGAGCCTCCTGCCAGGGAAACAGGTCCCTGCCCAGTGGGGAATTCTCTGCCCAGAGCCTGGCCCAACCTCAGCTCTGAGCTGCCACCAGCACCTGCAGATCCATCCCTGCTCCTCTGCAGGGTGTGAGGGAAGGGGAGGGAGGCAGAAGGGCCAGAAGGGACCCTGCTGGCAGCAGAAGAGGCTCAGGTTTGCACCAAACACTGCAGAGCCCAAGGCTGGGCTGCTGCTTCCAAGGGAATGCTGAGGGGTGGGAGCCTCCAGGAGAGGCTGCAGGGGCAGCACAGGGAATGCTGAGGGGTGGAATCCTCCAGGAGAGGCTGCAGGGGCAGCACAGGGAATGCTGAGGGGTGGAATCCTCCAGGAGAGGCTGCAGGGGTNCAGAAGAGGCTCAGGTTTGCACCAAACACTGCAGAGCCCAAGGCTGGGCTGCTGCTTCCAAGGGAATGCTGAGGGGTGGGAGCCTCCAGGAGAGGCTGCAGGGGCAGCACAGGGAATGCTGAGGGGTGGAATTCTCCAGGAGAGGCTGCCTGGGCAGGACAGGGAATGCTGAGGGGTGGGAGAGGCTGCAGGGGCAGGACAAGGGAATGACACCAAGGCTCCCCCAGTTCAGCCAGGGCCGGGACCAGGCTGTGCCCGGTTCCCCCGGCACTGACCCCCCGTTTGCCGCAGCACTGGCAGCCCCTGGGCCCCGAAGCTCCCAAGAGCCGCCCCGATCTCCCGCTGCTCCATTCGCAGCCTCTGCGCTGCCAGGCAGGTTCCTCCCATCCGCTCTCCTTCTGTCCGTCCCTGCAGCAGCCGCCGCCGCACAGAGCCCGTCCTGCAGCTCCTCTCGAGCCCTAGAGGGTGCAATTGCCTCGGAGAGCCTCAGCACAGCCCCGGCACTGGAATCCCGAGGCTTCCTGGCAAGACAGGGGGGCGGGAGAGGAGCTGATGGCGAGAACACCTCAGCCAACGCGCTCCGGGTGCAAGAACTCGGCTCTTCCCCTGCTGGCAGCGGGGGATGCGGAATTCCAGAGCCGGGAGAGCCGGGGGAGCCGCAGCCGCTGTCACCCCGCTGCTGGGGCGGGTCTGCCCCGCTCCCGGGGGTGCGCAGCTCAGCCCCCGCTGCCCCCCAGTCACCATCGGACGGAATTCCCTGTCCCCGCCGAGCCCTGAGCTGAGGGAATGAGCCGACCTCCGGCTCCCAAAGACATTCCTCACCGGGAGCTGCTGCTGTGCCAGTTCTGTTCTGCCTGCTTTTGGAACATTCCAGAGAATCCATCGGCCGAGCCCATCAGAGCAAACACGTGAAGCACAAGGGTCCTGGCAGTGGGAGCACTGGGAGCAGACACAACTCCCTGTCCAAGGAGCTCTCCATCCTCCCCAGGGCACCCCTCACGTTTATTGTGTTTCTTTTGTGACTACCAAACACAGAGAGGTGGCAATGAAACCAAATCTTCCCCCTGGAAAGTCAATCCCTGCTCCAGCTCCTCCCGTTTGGATTCCTCAGGGATTTGCCCTCAGGCCAGGAGGGAACTGCTGCTAAAACCATCCCCTGCCCTGCCTGAGAAGGCAGTCGACCATTCAGTCTCGATTTTAAGCTCTCCTAAAAGACTAAATGTCAATTAATATCCTTAACTGCTGCCATAAATCTGAATGGGGAGCAAACCAGATGAGATTAAAGGACCTCTGGAGACCCTTTCCAGACCTGGGTTTAAATTGATGGCAGCAGCCACCTGATGGTCTGAGTTAAACCCAGGGATGTGAACCTGCCCTGGGCCAACCAGAGAAAAACACCTGATGCAGGTTTGAGCAGGGTCATCATTTTTAGGTCTTTCTGAAATAAGGAGACCCCACAGGAGCAGCACAGCCAGGCCAGGCCCACAGTCCATGGATTTCAGCCCAACCAAAGCCTTGTTTGCTTTGTCAAAGAGAAGGTGAGGCCCCACCTCGCATCCTGGGGTCAGGGTTGGGAGGACTGGAGAGTGTCCAGGGCAGGGAATGCAGCTGGGAAGGGGCTGGAGAATTCCTGAGGGAGCTGGGCAGGGGCTGAGCCTGGAGCAAAGGAGGCTCAGGGGGCCCTGGTGGCTCTGCACAGCTCCTGCCAGGAGGGGACAGCCGGGGGGGTCGGGCTCTGCTCCCAGGGCACAGGGACAGGAGGGGAGGGAACGGCCCCAGGCTGGGCCAGGGCAGGCTCAGGGGGACAGCAGCAGGAATTTCCCCATGGAAAGGGAGCTCAGGCCTTGGCAGGGGCTGCCCAGGGAGGTTTGCAGTGCCCATCCCTGGAGGTGTTCAAAAACGTGTGGATGTGGCACTTCATGGTGGGGTTCAGTGGGAACGGAGGGATTTGGTCAAAGGTTGAACTTGATGACCTTGGAGGTCTTTTCCAGCCTCAGTGACCCTGTGATTCCATGGAAGGAGGAGCATGAGCTGAATGCAGAGCCCTGTCTTTTCAGCTCCTGCCCCAGCACTGCCCCAGCCCCTCCAAGCCCCTCAGGAGCACTGGGCAGGCTCCCACACACCCAACCTCCCCGTGACAGACCTCTGTAAATAACTGACTAATAATAAATAAATAGTTAATTACAAGAACCATTTAAAATCCCTTTTCCTCAGATGAGACATGACAACTTCTATTGATGGGAATACATCACTTTAAATGCTTATTAAAAACCCATTTCGAGCTACTTGTAAAATGGAGTGCATGAAATGAGCTTTATGCTCTCCTATAAACATTTTGCCTTTTTTAGCCATCCAGACACTGAAATTCCGGCTGGATCGAAGGCACTAAAATCAATTGGAAAATAAAGCCCAGCTTTGCAGTGTTACTGACATAACTGCTCCACTGTGCAAACAACAGACTGTCTGAACTTGTGCAAAGAGAGATGGAAACCAGGCCCGGGAGCAGTTCCCAGAGGATCCGGGTGTCTCCAGAGTTCCCAGCTCCCGACAGCCCCGAGCAGCTGCTGTGTCTGCAGAAGGCACCAGGGCAAAGCAATTTGCTGAGCTAATGAGGAGAAAACTCGTCAGGATCATCCCAGCTCAGGGCATGGAAAGGTCTCACTGGTGTCCAAAGTGAATCCTGCTGCAATTGCAGATTGTCCAGGGCAGCAGGGGCGGGAAAAGGGAATTTTTCCTTTGGAGAGCACAAAATGACTGGAGAAGCTCTTGCTGCCCCTGGGTCCCTGGCAGTGCCCAGAGCCAGGTTGGATGGACCTTGGAGCCCCCTGGACAGTGGAAGGTGTCCCTGCCTTCAATCAGATTGAAGACAGAAGGGATGTCTGGAGTTCCTGAACTAAAGATAAAGAACAATTGAGCCTTTTGAGGAAGACAGATTTACAGTGTCCATCCAGACTGCACAGAGCCCCATAAATAAGCTGTGCACTTACAGGGGGGTCTTGAAACCAAAATGAATATTTGAATCATGCATTAGCTCATTTAAATATGTAACACAGAAGTCCTTAAAACAAAGGATCTGAAAAGAGACNACAAGACAATAAAAAGTCAAGACTCTTGGCAGACATCTAAGTACGGTACTGATTAGGAAAAATTATTGCAATGATATGAGTTTTGTGTTTTTGGTTTTTTTTTTTGTCTCCTAATTATCTATTTTATTTTTATTAAACTTAAAAATTTTACATAAAAGTGAATTGTGTTTTTCACAAGGAGCATCCCCAGGTTCGTTTCCCAGGTCTCCCCACCTGCCAGAGGAATCCCTGCCCTGCACAGGGCCCCCAAACCCAGTCCCTGCCTGGCACAGCCTCGGCCTTTTCCCTCCTGAGCCCCTCTCCCCACAGGGACAGGGACAGGGAGGCCTTGGGAGGAGCCCCTCCTGCCCCACAGCTGCCCTGCTGTGCCCAAACTTGTCACAGTTGACATGGACACTGCTCTCCAGGTGCTTCCTTAGAATCATCAGAAGGCTCCAAGTATCAGCATCTTGTT
>VWYO01013908.1:22491-32801 GCA_013400275.1 Rhadina sibilatrix | reverse complement strand
TGTGGGGCAAGGCTGTTTCCAACTCTGGATAATTAACACAGGTGTCAGATATCAGGGGGGAGGCTGCCCTCAGCAGCACCTCCTTTGTCTCCCCACACAAACTGCCTCTGGATTTCTGTGTGCAATGCCTGTGGATGAGGTGAAACATTGCCATGGAATCATGGAACCCTGGAATGGTTTGGGTTGGGAAGGATCCTAAAGCCCCTCCAGTCCCACCCCAGGACATCTCCTGCTGTCCTGGGGTGCTCTGAGTCCCACCAGGCTGGCCTTGGACACCCCCAGGAATGGGGCACCCACGCGTGGGCAGTCTCAGCCCAGCTGCTCTCCCGTCCATCCCTGCAATCTGTAACCTCCCCTCTCAATTCAGCTGCTGGGGATCTGCTCCTCATGAGGCTGTGTCGTCCCAGGGGTGGATTTAATCCCATCTCCAACTCCCACATCAGGAGCAGACAATGACTTACTCAGGCCCAGCTCTCTTCTGGAGCTTAAAACCAGCTCAAAGCCAGAAGTGGGACAGGGAATTCTTGTTCTCTTTTCTGAAGGAAAATTCAGGTTTAATGGGTAAGGCGTTGAAGGGTTTGCACAGAAGGCAAGAGCACGTAGTCAGCACTGGGCGTTGAAGATTAATGACAGCTTTTTAACTGGGAATTGAAATTTGTTCAGGTTATCAGGAGAGCATTTCCAGTATTTTGGGTCCAACATTTCCTATCAGATTTCTCTTGCTTTCAGAAAAAACAAAAACGCCCGAGTCCATTGGATTATGTCATTTATATTCCTTGGGAGATGCTGACCTTTAGAACAAATTAATTTCCAGTAAAAAAACAACAATCCAGGTTTAGATGTTCCATAGAAAGAACTTCCCCAAACAGGCAAATATCCGCTGATTCCATGATAAAATCCAGTGTTTTCACTTTGGTGGAAGAACAAAACATTAAAACTGAATTCTTGAGCTCCCCATCTGAAAACCAATGGTGAAAACAAACAAAGTCAGGCACCTGTGCATTCCCAGGCTCTGGACAACCCTGGGACACAGCTTTGGTGCCATCAAACACCTTCAGCTGGTGAATTACAAGGCCTTATAGAGCCAATAAAATTTCCATGATGTGGGATGGAGTCGTAAAGCTGTTTCAATTTACTTCTAAAGGAGAAGGATAAATCTAAAGAGGGAAATACCCACACTGAAGGGTATTTTTTGTATGGCTGGGAATAATTTCCAGACAAATTAAGTGAAATTTATGTGCTTTGCCATGAGCCACGCAGTGCATGGTCCTGGAGCAGGGGGGAGGGAGGGAAGGTGTCCTACAGGAGCAGCTGGAATATTTGTCTGCAGCATTTGAAGGCCCTGCAGGGGAGGGGAGGGATCAGGAGCAAACCTGACAGGAAAAGCTGCTGTTCCACAGGGAAATGGGGGAATTCCACCTGAAGGGTGAGAGGAGCCCTGGGCAGGCCCTGGCAGGGACAGGTTGGTCCCACACAGAATTCACACCTCGTTCTGATGTCACCTCTGCAAGGAAGAATTTAACCCTGGATTTTGCTAGAAGAGACTTTTTGCTCAGTTTTCTTTTCCCAAATCTCTCTCGTACTCAGGGGGCTGCAGGAGTAACAAATTGCTTTATTTGCAATTGCTTGGAAGCTCTTGGGTTGGGACGTTTGAGTCCCCAGGTATCAAATCCCAAATTTTGGCAGGAAATTTCCCAAGAAACGCCCAGTACCAAGACAAGTGATGGGTGCAGCTGAGTGCATTTAGTCAGAGAAACCTTAGTTTCAAACCTTAAACCAAACAGAGGAGCAAATCCATGCAGTGCAAAAGGAATTCAGAGCTCTGGCAGCTGGTGCAGCTCTTACAGCCAGCCAGGACTGGGGGCACAGCAAGTGCTGCAGACTCTGTGTCCTGACCAAAGCCTCTGTGTGAATAAATCCAGCTGGCATCAACAAGGGCGAAATCCAAGCTCAGGCAGCCTCCTGGGCTGAGCTGTGGGCTCAGCAAACCCAAATCCCCATTTCTGTGTTAGGATGGGGCTGAACTCCAGCTCAGCTGTCCCTGCACAGACACTCCAGGGGAGCAGAGCCCCCCAGGGCCCCTGGCACCTGCAGCTGCCCCACACCTGGGCACCACCAGCTCCTGCCAGGGGCTCCCACCGGGCAGGGGCTTTGTTGCCATCCTGCATTTGACCCCCAGTCCCTCAGAGAAATCCCTCTCCCTCTGCTCTGGAGCAAGCCACGCTTTGCAGCCTCTGCAGTTCCGTGCCCTGCCCAGAGTCTCCCAGGGCTGCAGCCCCTGCATCCCAGGAATTCTGCTGTGCTTCCACCTGGCTGCTCCCAGCCCTGGGCACCAGCTGTGCTCTGCCAGCACGTTTCCCCTGCCAGGGAGATCCGGGAGCAGCAGACCGTGGAGAGCACCGGGCACTGCCCCAGGGCTGCCCCTGTCTGGGGCAGGGCAGGGGAAACCACAGTGGCTGGAAAAGAGAGACCCAGAGCTGTGACTCAGCCAGACAGTGCCTGGCTTCCCTGACAATTCCAAACCCCTCCAGAGATGGGAGCTGGACCTTGTCTCTACTGAGAACTGCAGGTTGGGGTTTTTTAATACCTGACTGACTGCCCAAGAGGAGAAATAAAGCTAAATAAAGTCTTCCTTCCTTCTCTTTAAATGCTTCATTTTTATATTTGTCATTTTGATGGAAACACCAGCCTTAAGCAAATAGAATGAAAGATTCCAGCAGTTTATCTTTTCAGATAGTCCTGGATGTGCCACGAGTGGCAGGGAGATGTGATTTCAGGGCCTGAACCTGCCCAATCCCCAACAACACAGGAAGGAACTGCTCCCCAGACAAGGCCAATGCTGCAATTTGTTATTTTAGAGCTGCCCTGTGGAGAACAAAGCCCCCAGCTGAGCACATCACACCAGGCTGTGTCTGCCTTTAACCACCTGAGCAGGAAATTCCCCTGGAACCACTGGAATTACTCCGTGCTGGGGATGTCTCACTGAGCTGCCTGAGGATGGGGAAAAGCTTAATGAGTGTTCACCCTGTTATGGATGATATTAATGATTGAGGTAATTTGTGTTAAATGTTATGCTAAATTGATACATAGAAGATATTAAGCAGAAACTGCAAAAACAGAGGAGTCACAGACAGCCTGGCCTTAGTTCAGGATACTTGGTGTCATAAGAGATAAAGAAAGAGAGAAAATGGGAGATTTGGTGAAACCATGGTGAGCACAATGGAAGGTTCCCAGGGATGTGCTGTGAGGAAGAGGAGAGACTTCATCCCCCGAGCACCCTGAGAGGGCAGGAGAGCCCAGAGTCCTGGAATTGGAGACTCAGCTGTGACCAAACATGGGAAAAGGAGCCCAGCCCTGCGTCAGGGAAATGTGAAACTGCTCTGAGGCTGCACCTGCAGAAGGAACACGACCTGCCTCGGGTACAGAAATAAACCCAGCAGCACAACTGCTGAATTATTTGTGGCTCCCAGGTGAGTTCCCTGCACCAAGAAGGCTGCAGCTCATTCACCCAGAGAGGGAATTACAACCCCAGCCCCTGCTGCTGAGGAGAAGCTTCAATTATTTATGGGGGCTTGGAATATTCAGCTGGGCACTTGTGCCCTTAAGGAAACTCCAGCCACCACTTCCCAGTCACCAGGAGCCAAAAGATGTTCCCAGTACTCGTTGTTTTTCCCTGATGGGTCTGCCCCTGGCTGAGACCAGTGAAAGTGCTAGACCAGAGCTGTGAGCTACTCAGGGAAAATTAAAATTAAAACCCAATTCCACACTCACTGAGAACACGTGCAAGAAATTCAGCTGAGTTCACTCACAGGATTTGCTTCCTGTGTCCCCTAAAAGCACAAATGGTTCTTGTCCTCAGCTGCCAACCTGCAGCACTGGGGAGAGGAGGCTGAGGAACCTCCCCAGAACCTTCCAGAACTTCCTGCTGACCCCACCATGGACTGGCCTCCACAGCAGGAATGGGGATGGAGAAATGTTCCCAAATATCCACCCTGAGCCTCCCCTGGCCCAGCCTGGGGCCGTTCCCTCCCCTCCTGTCCCTGTGCCCTGGGAGCAGAGCCCGACCCCCCCGGCTGTCCCCTCCTGGCAGGAGCTGTGCAGAGCCACCAGGGCCCCCTGAGCCTCCTCTGCTCCAGGCTCAGCCCCTTCCCAGCTCTGTCATTAGACCTTGAGCTCCTCTTCAGGAGAACAGGATCAATATCTACATGTGCAGCACATCCCCACAGCATCTCCCTGCTCCAAGCCCAGCACCATCAGCTGCTGCAAATTCCTTCCCACAGCCTCACCTTGGCTGTTTAACTCTTCACGTGTCACTTGGGAAGCTTTCTCTGCTCAACCATCAAATTATCCCTTCACAGAAGCAAAAGAAAGGAGAATTACAGTTGTCAGCACCAAGCACAAATAGAAGGGAAGGCTGCAGTTTAACAAAGCTCCCAAAGCTTGCTCGTTTTTAGCTGTCCTTTCTAGAAAGCTCCAGGAGAAGTTCTCCCCGTCCTGGGAGGGTGGCAGCCAGGCCAGCAGAGTGTCTGGTGTCTCTCACCTTGGTCTGGCCCCTGGAAATTGTCTGACAGGTGAATCCTCCCAGGGATTCCCTCCCAACCTCCAGGGACAGGTTCCCAGCTCAGGGTGGGCAATCTGCCCCCTGCCCTTTCCTCAGAGGTGCTTTCCCACAGGTGGGAAGGGAAATGGCATTATTTGGGCACAGAGTGGTTTGGGCTGGAAGGGACCTCAGAGCCCAGCTCCTCTTCTCCAGCACAGTTTTACATCAAGCCACTGTCTGACTCCACAAATGAGAACAGCCCCAAGCTGCAGTGCCACGGGCTCAGGGACAGGATTCCCTCTGCAGGGCCCAGCCACACAAAGAGTCACACAAGGCCACGAGAGCACCAAAGTCTCTGGAGTGTTGGAAATGGTTTCCTCAAAGGATGAGACTTGGAAGCATCAGCTGGTTCCAGCCAGCAGCACATCCTGTGGTTCCCCTGATGGCCTCAGCCCAGGATTTGGGGAGGTGCAAGATCCACCACGGAGTAAATCGAGTAAATTCCTCAGAGCTTTCAGGGGTCAGCCAGGCTGGGGGAGTTTGGTTTTCTGGACAGGTCATCAGTGGGAAAAGGGCTCAGGTTCTGCACTCCTGCCAAAACTGAGACCCTGGCACCTGCCAGACCCAGCCAGGAGTGCTGAGCTTCTCCTCTTTCCTGGAAGGAGAGTCACAATCGTTTGGATAGACAAACAAATCTTAATTGTGATTTAATGGCTCAGACTGCAATTAGCCTTCAGGGAAAGCGCTTTCAATTAACCATGTAAACATTCCATTTGTTACACTGTTACAGGTGCTGCTGAATTTCCTGAGGAGGAGCCGGGAGTGGAGCAGCACCGGGCCAGCCCTGCCCACCCTCATGGGGGAATCCCTTCCCAGTATCCAACATCTCACAGGAGGGAATGTCAGGGCTGAGTTCCTGTGCCAGGGGGGAGGTTCAGACCCCCAGGACTCCTGTGAATGTCCTTCCCTGGGAGAGCAGAGGGAGCATTTGCCCTTTAAGCAGTGGGGAAGTTTTATTGTGGGGTGTCACGTAATCCCAGGGGCTGTGCTGTCCCCATCCCGGGGCGGTGCTGTCCCCATCCCAGAGCTGAGGCTGTGCTGTCCCCATCCCGGGGCTGTGGCTGTGCTGTCCCCATCCCGGGCGGTGCTGTCCCCATCCCGGGGCTGTGCTGTCCCCATCCCGGGCTGTGGCTGTGCTGTCCCCATCCCGGGCGGTGCTGTCCCCATCCCGGGGCTGTGCTGTCCCCATCCCGGGCGGTGCTGTCCCCATCCCGGGCTGTGGCTCTGCTGTCCCCATCCCGGGCAGAGCCTCCGCCGCCCTTCGCCTCCTCCCGCGGCCGGGGAGCTCCGGCTGCCAGGAAACAGCCTGGGGGGTTTTGGACAAGCAGCTCCGGTTTATGAATAGAAAGCTTTTTCCGCCTCCTACCACGTCCATAAAATACGGAATTTACATTTCGTGCGTTTTTTACACTTTATTTTCTGCCCGGCTTTCGTTTCCTCTAGCTAAAGGAAGAGTCTAAAAAAGAAGAGTAGGAAGCAAAAGGAAGCATCTAAAGAAAAAGAGTAGGAAGTAAAAGACTGGGATTAAAACATGGCAAATGTTCATGAGCTTGTCAGTGAAGAAGTTTTCAGGATCTGTTTTTTCCTCTTATGCTTTAACCTCCTCTGTTGTTTTCTTGTCAGTGAATCACTATTTATAACTCAAAGATTTTTAACTAGAAAAGGATCTTTTCAGCTCCACTATTTACTCATCTTCTGACCTTCAGAATTAATTTCCAGCGATAGAAAACAGAATCAAGCATTTGTTGCTTTTGCTCCATTGAACCAAAGAAAAAAGCTGCAATCTCTGCTTGTTTGGGGTGGGGTTTTTTTTGGTACTTGAAAACAGTAATCAAGATGACAACCTCATGTTCAGAACTGCACATCCCCCATCCGCCCAATATACCAAGGCCAATTTAGGATGAGGAATAAACTCCCAGTGCCACGAGTTTAAGGGATTTCATTTCTCACTCCACACAACATTGCAGGGGAGGATATTTGCAATAAGAACTCGGTGACTGACTTAGACTTGAGCTGCAAAATTCAGTTCTCATGGAAGCTTTGTAGCTTTAAAAAGCCTGAACTCCTGAGAAATATTCCCAGGCAATATAATAGGATATTCACCTCAAACACCAGATAGCAAAGGCAAACACCAGGTAACAAAGATAACGTGGAGGTGATGTTGTCAAAAGAGCTGCTTGACACGACCGAGGGAAAAAGGAAGAAACAGGGCCACAGTTCCTAAGTTTAAAGATCAGAGCTGGTTGTGATTTCATTTAGAAACCATAGCTGACATTTCAGAAGCGCCCCTGAACACTTTTTGTGCCCATCCTCCAGCACAGGAGGCTCTGCCAGGCCGGCAGGAGCTGCTGTCAGTGCCCAGGAGCTGCTGGCAGTGCCCAGGTGCTGCTGTCAGTGCCCAGGAGCTGCTGTCAGTGCCCAGGTGCTGCTGTTGGTGCCCAGGAGCTGCTGTCGGTGCCCAGGTGCTGCTGTCAGTGCCCAGGAGCTGCTGTCAGTGCCCAGGAGCTGCTGTCAGTGCCCAGGTGCTGCTGTCGGTGCCCAGGAGCTGCTGTCGGTGCCCAGGAGCTGCTGTCAGTGCCCAGGTGCTGCTGTCGGTGCCCAGGTGCTGCTGTCGGTGCCCAGGTGCTGCTGTCAGTGCCCAGGAGCTGCTGTCAGTGCCCAGGTGCTGCTGTCAGTGCCCAGGAGCTGCTCCATGCCCCAGGCCCCTCCTGACGCTGCCCCCAGGGCTCTCCTGTGCTGGGAAGGCTCCCCCAGCACCCACAGCAGCCATCCCAGCCCTTCCCATCAAAGCAGCAAATGGCCCTGCTGGAGAAAGGCACCAGCTCCAGGGAAGATCCAGCCACTGCTGCCCTCCTTTGAACAGGCTCACCCGACAGTGGCTTCAGTTCCCAGAGGTGTTTTTATCCCAGTTAGACACCATGGGAAATGTCCTTTGTGTCCCATCCCCACCTGCTGCTATTGGCTCGCTCTGTCTCCCTGCACTGAGGATGGGAAATGAATTCCCTGGATCTGTGAGCCATTGAAGTGAGTGCAGAGGAGCATCTGGCTGTGTTCCTGATGGGCCCCTGGACAGCAGGATTACCAAAGGAGCTTGTTTCCTGCTCATGTTCTGCTCTTGAGCACAGAGACGTGAAAAATGGAGATTTTCATGTCCCTTTATGGTGTAATTATGAACCTTAACAATTTCCACAAATTGCTACATCTCCTCCACTCACGGAATCACAGAATATCCTGAGCTGAAAAGGATCCCACAGGATCACCCAGTCCCAGCCCTGGCCCTGCCCAGAGCCCCCAACAACCCCACCCTGGGCACCCCTGGGTGTCCAAAGGCTCCTGGAGCTCTGGGGCCATTCCCTGGGGAGCCTGGGCAGGGCCAGCACCCTCTGGGGGAAGAACCTTTCCCCAAATCCATCCCAGCCCCTGGCACAGCTCCAGCCCTTCCCTGAGGTCCCAGTGTTGGGGGTTAGGTTTGTTCCTTTTTACTTTGAGGATTTTTTTCCCCATAAGTTGCTCAGAGACTGCTGGCTGCCAATGGGTGCTTGACCCAAACAAAGAGGTGGCCAGAAGTCGGGAGGGGGAGATCAGGTGAGGTTTTGGGGCAGGTGAAGGGCAGGGCTGGGGGCAGCTGCTCTCTCTGGCTCTCAGCATCCTCAGCAGAGAGGACGAGAGGCTGCTGCTGCTGCTGCTGCTGCTGCTGCTGCTGCTGCTGCTGCTGCTGCGGGAGGAGCTCATTGTCCCACCGGCTCCGGCCCTGAGGAGTTGGGGACTCAAACTCTGAGCTGCCTCCTCCTGCCCTGCTGGCCCTGCCCTGCCCTGCTGGCCCTGCCCTGGTTCTGTTCATTGTTAATGCTGTAGTTGTTGTTGTTGTTGTTTATCTTGTGTTACACATACCAGTAAAGAACTGTTATTCCCATCCCCATCCCTCTGCCTGAAACCCCTTTAATTTCCTAAATTATCATAATTTGGGGGGAGGGGATTTGAAGTCTCCATTCCCTAGGGAGGTCCTGCCCCCCCTTAGCAGATTAGTTCCAGATTATTATTATAAATAAATCTGTCTTTCACACCAGGACACCTGGTTTGAATTCCCAGGATCTGCTCTCTCCTCCTCCATCCTCACCCAGTGACCTGCTCTGCTCAGGCACTGCCTCCATTTCGCCTCCAGCCAAGTGATTTTTCTGGCAGTTGTTCATAAATAGTTTCTGCCTATTTTGACATTCTCACAGCACACACAGATCAGCAAATCCAGTACCAGAGGGCCCTTCCAGGAGGAAGCTGCTGCCCCGGGCCCTGTGGGAAGCACAAGGAGGAAGCAAGAGGAGGTGCCCAGTGACTGACACGGGGCAGGCACCCCGAGCTGCTGGAGCTGTCACGCCTCTTTCCAGGGGGAACGGGAGAGATGCTCTCCTGAGAGAGGTTTCCAGGTGGTTTTGTCGCTGCTGCAAACAACTGAGGCCGAGTCTGAGCAGCCTGGCTGTGCCCAGCAGTGCTGCCTCCCTTTGCACCCCTCAGCTCGTGTCCCCGGGCCACCCAGGGGACTGGGGACTGCTCCACACCTCAGCGCTGCTCGGGCAGCGTTTGCTGCCCCAAAGACAACATTTCCCCTGCTGCCCCTGGGAAGGCTCAGCTGATGCAGGGGAATGGTGTGAAGGAGAAAATGCAGAAATAACCATGGCTGATTACCCACTCTCAGAACTCTTCCCTTCTCTGTGGAGGTGCAGGAATAAATATCTGCCTTTTCTCAGGTTTCATTCGTGACTGCTCTATTTAATTCAGTGTTCCTGTGATCATTTTAATTTCTATCCAGAGGACAGACCCCTGGCAGGATTCAGGCCTTTAATAACTGCATTGTCATTCTGATATCTCCATCTCTCTCTCTTGATTTCCATTGTTTGCATCTCTTCAAAGGCACAAAGCAACCGAGTCCCAAGGGAGAAGATTTTCCACACACAGTTTCTGATATCAGTGCAGACGTTCAGCAGCCAGCAAATGACAGCTGTGGTTAGAAACTGGTGCTGGGGATGGGAGAGGATGTGGAAGATCAGGAGATGGCTTCTTGATGCCCTGGTCCTGTTTCTCTGCATCCACAGAGATCCTCAGCCAGGGAAGGGAAACTACCCATCCTCTGTGACTTTCAAATTCCTGCATAAACCAAAGGAAACTCAGGCACTTTAATTAAGGCCAGCATTTAGCCAAGGAATCCCCTCTCAGTCTGCACAGCCTCGCAGTTATTCTGCAGAAGGAGCACATGGAATGCTGGAATTAAGAGGCTGTAAAACTAATCCACACAGAACAGAGCAGAGAGACATGCTGGGAATCCATCAGCCTGAAATCCATCTGGATACCCTCAGCTGCAGGACTGAGGAGATGGAATTCAACAGAGCAATACTTAAAATTCAGTTTTCATCCACAGAGCAAAGCACTTAACAAATTAATTGAGCTTAGCATCCATGTTGAGAGCTCAGCACTGGTAACATCACCACAGCAGAGAGGCTGGTTTAGGAGGGGCTGAAAGAAGCACAGCAAGGCCTGGGCAGACAAATCCCCGGCCCAGAGAGCCCCCGAGGTGACAAATGGCACCTCTGCATTCCCTGACCCTAACCCTGACCCTAACCCTAACCCTAACCCTAACCCTAACCCTAACCCTAACCCTGTCCCTAACCCCTAACCCTGACCCTAACCCTGACCCTAACCCTGACCCTAACCCTGACCC
>VWYO01013908.1:12280-22400 GCA_013400275.1 Rhadina sibilatrix | reverse complement strand
CCCTAACCTTAACCCTAACCCTGACCCTGCCCTAACCCTAACCCTGACCCCTACCCCCTGACCCTAACCCCTGACCCTAACCCCTGACCCTAACCCTGACCCCAACCCCAACCCTGACCCCAACCCTGACCCCAACCCTGACCCCGACCCAACTGCAGCCTCCTGCTTTCACCCAGACACTGCCCCCAAGCTCTCCCCAAGGAGCAGCACACCTTCCTTAGGCAGGGCTGGGACAGCCTCTCCTTATTTCTTCTGGCTGCTCATCAAAACAGACGGGCACCACAAACCTTTCACAAGCTTTTTGTTTGTTTTATTTGGTTTTGGTTTTGTTAGTTTGTTTTGTTTGTTTTATTTGGTTTTGGTTTTGTTAGTTTGTTTTGTTTGTTTTATTTGTTTTTTCATTTGTACCTCAGGCCGCAGGAAGCTCAGCAGTTCTCCTCCCCCACGGATCTCCCTCTCTGCTGGATTTTCCCCTCCCCTGCCGGATCCTGGTGGGACTGTGTGGCTGGATAGAGACCTCTCCTTGCCCCCAGGCTGTTTCAAACACTGCAGCACCAGTCCAAAGGAACAATTCTGTTCTGTTCCAACGAACAAGATTCACCCCTCCTCTAAGGAGAGGCTCACGTTGCTCAGTGAAAAGCTGTTTGCAGTCACCCCCAGCTCCCTCACAACCTGTAATGCTCCACTCACATCCTCCCTCCAGCCCCACAGGGGCCCAGCTGGTCATCATTTTCTTTCTGGATACACAAAGCACGAAATTCCCTTCCTTCCAAAATAAAAGCATCACATGAAGGGTAAGAGCAAGAGGCTGTGAAAACCCCTGGAGTCTGGGAGCACTCAGTGATCCTTGGGTACAATTTGCCCCCTCAGAGATAAACACTGCACTCGATGAATCCATTCTGTTCCGTGGAATATTTATGTGGAATATTTATGCTTCTGCAAAGCATTCAGCATACAGAGGTGATTCCACTCTAAACTGTACATTAAGGAGCCATTAATATTCCAAAGGAGAAGGTTGGAAGTTGATAAATGCCACACTGAGGTCACTGAGGCCGCCCTCTCCTCTCCTCTCCAGCTATTTAATGATGGACTTGCTCCAGGTCTCCTTCTCACAACTGACAGGAGCTGTTCAGAAGAGCTGGGATGGGAGCAAGCACAGACACAATTCCAGGCCAAGAGGGTTTAGAGACTGATAACTGAGACTCTGAGATAACTGAGATCTGTGGGTGCAGATCGAGTGTCAGTGTGTGGCACAGAGTGGCTCAAATATCCCAAATTCCCCAGTTCCTGCTGCAGCAGGGACCTCCCACAGGGGTCACCAACCCACTGGTATCAGCTGGGGCACTGAACCCATCAGCAACTGCCCCATCCTGGCACAGGAGCAGCACAGGGATCCCAGCTCTGAGTTATGGAAGCATGGGACACTTTGGGTTTGGAGGGGCCTCAGAGCCCCCCCAGTGCCACCCCTGCCATGGGCAGGGACACCTCCCACTGCCCCAGGCTGCTCCAGCCCGTCCAGCCTGGGCTGGGAAGGGATTCTGTGGGATTCTGTGGAGCTGGGAAGGGATTCTGTGGGGGATTCTGTGGAGCTGGGAAGGGATTCTCTGGAGCAACCAGAACAAGAAAGAGGAACCTTTCCAGAACAACCTGCTGTTCTGCAAACCCCCCAGCAATGGGCTCCACTTCCTAAGGGAGAGCAGGAGCTGCCCTGGGGCTGCTGCTGTGCCCTCAGGTCCTGGTATCCAGGGGCTGGTTTTGGGGCAGGGAAAAGAGCCCAACACAGCACCAGCAGCAGAGGAGGGGCTCACAGGGGAGTTCCTGGCACAGGGTGTCCAGAGCAGCCGTGGCTGCCCCTGGAGCCCTGGCAGTGCCCAAGGCCAGGCTGGAGCAGCCTGGGGCAGGGGGAGGTGTCCCTGCCAGGGCAGGGCTGGCACTGGGGGGGCTCTGAGGTCCCTTCCCACTGATGATTCCCTGATTCACATCAGACCAAACATTCAAGCTCAAAGTGTTTTTCTTTTTCCTCAGATTTCTGAAGCCAGGTGGGTCACAATGCATTTTCTCTGTTTCCCCTCCCATGCAGGATCTGGAGCTGTTTCCCTTCCACGTCTGCCAAGTGCACAGGAGTGATAAGGAGCTGAGCATTCAGAAGGTGGAGAGATGTTTATCAGGAACATCACAAAGTTGGTTGTGGTTTGAGAGGGAGGAGCTCATCCCTGAGCCAGGACTGGAGGCAGCTGCAGGAGGCTGAGAAGTTACTCAGACAATGTGGGATCTGCCCTGATACGAAACACCGAGTGACTGGAGCAGGGTTTCGCTGTGTAAATTGAAATCAGGGCTGTGTAAAGCTGAATTAAACCTTTGTCATGAAGCTGCAGAGCTGTCACTTGTATTCTTCCAGGATAAATTGGCAGCATCCACTGAGAACAGCCTTGGAATCGTGCTTTGACTGCAGTGGCTGCTTTTAGAGTAACAGCAAAAGGAGATGATCTGCTCCTCAAAATTCTAAAATGATATTAATCTACACCACAAGAGAATGAACTGCACCAGGCTCTGCTTGGGGAGCTGCTCCACAAAACTGAACATCTACTATAAAGCTGCTTTATTTTCATAATTGCCCCTCTGGAGGAATTTTGTTAATTGTTGCTCTCTCTTCCCCTCTCTGCCTTTAATTCCAGTGTTCCCTCTCCAGCCCAGGGGAATGAAGCCAAAGGGTTTTCATCTCGAGTTTGGAAAGCTGGTCAGCTTTCATTAGGGCTTCAGTCACTTTTAATCAGCTCTCCCCAAAAAACAATTGAAAATAATTACCTGAGCTTCTCCTGGGCTTTGGTCAGTGGAAAGGTGATCAGCTGAAGACAGAACAAAGGACACTGCTCCTGTCAAAGCCTGGACACTTCCCAAGGTCTGAGCCAAGGAAATAACACTGAGTTTCACAATCCCTGTCTGTGCCACTTAAGAACCCCCACAAAAACTCTTGCAAGGTTTAAGTGTGATTTCCAAGTGTCCTTCATGCTGCTGCTCCCCCTGCCTTCGTCCTGGCCTCATCAGAAGCCCAGAATCACAGATCTTTGGAAAAGATCTCCAAGGTCATGGAGCCCAGCCATCACCACTGACCCACATCCCCAAGTGCCACATCCCCAGCCTTTCTGAACACTTCAGGGATGGGGACTCCACCCCTGCCCTGGGCATCCCAATGCTTTGCAACCCTTTCCCTTTGCTTGTTATCAGCTCTGTCTCTGCTTGCCTGAAGGTCTTCCCAACAACGTTGTCTTTAATTACTTTAATGAGAGAGAAAATGATCTGAGGAACCTCAGCTCAGTGGGATGAGGTCCTGATGGAAATGCTGAGTCTGGGATCATTAGTTCAGCAGTTAATAGAACATTATCTGAAGTTACTGGAGCTAAATGTAAACAGCTCCTGGAGCCTGACTGATGGCAGGAGTGAAGCTGAGGAAACAAATTAGGAGAGGCTTGTGTTGGTTCTGCTCCCACCTTCTGCAGAGGTGGCTCTTTGTTGGTCCAGAGCAGAAAAAAAAAATAAAAAAATGCTTGTGGAGAGAAAAGAAAAGGAAATTGAATCCATCACGGGCTTGTCTTCACCAAAACCCTCCCGACAACGAACTTCTTGAAGTAACTGAGTTTATCTAAAGCAAATTAAGATAAAGCAAATCAAGGCCACTTCAAGCCCTTCAGGGAAGCCTGATGTTAATCTGTTCCTTTAGCAGTCCTGAGCCTCCATCCAGCTCCAGGAAGGCGAGATGGAGCAATTTAGCTTCATTTGCAATGAAAAGGGATTAAATTGCATTTACGACCTCATCTCTGCTGCAGGTGAGCTGCCCACAGCCACCCAGCTCAGCTGACAGGCAATTAATTTGAGGCAGAGGTAATGTGATTCTGATTCCAGGCCAGCAGGGTTTGCTACAAGGATATAATCTGCTTCAATTAATCCCATTTAATTTCTCCCTTGCCTTGGTGGGGCCTGCACTGTAAGAACAGCTCTTCCTCGTGGTCTCTTTGTGAGGATCAGGATTGCTGCTTGCTTCAGCATGGAATTAGAAAGGGAATTGCAGGGAAACTGGTGAAACCAAGGATTTCATTTCCCCAAGAAAATCCTTCCCTGAACTTGCCTGTGCTGATGTCCTGTGCATAAGCCAAGCACTACATGGAGCAAAGATAACCAAAGCCATCCCTGGAGATTCCAGACATGCAGATTCCTGTTGCAGGCTTCAGCTTTTCTCTGTGTTAGGAATAATTCTCAGGGTTTGTACAAATGCTTTGAAAACTTTGCTGGCTTGTGGCAGATTGCATCTTTTCAATCACCCTTTGCAATCCATCCATTGCAAAAGCCCTGCAGGGAGCAGCCCCAAATCCACAGAAATGCCTGAGGAGCCTGGCCAAGTGCAGAGGGCAGTGAGGACAGCAAAGGCTCTCCTGCAGGCAGGTGAATGAATTCGGCACCTCGGGGGCCAGGGCTGTCCTGCTGTGTCCCAAAACAGGGAACTTTGGTCTTGGGAGACTGAGAGGAGCAGCTGTGGCTGCCCCTGGATCCCTGGCAGTGCCCAAGGCCAGGCTGGACACTGGGAGCACTGGGGCAGTGGGAGGTGTCCCTGCCATGGCCTTGGCAAGGTGTTCATAGAGACAGAAGATCACAGAATCATGGAATGGTTTGGGTGGAAGGGACCTCAGAGCCCCCCCAGTGCCAGCCCTGCCCTGGCAGGGCCCCCTCCCCCTGCCCCAGGCTGCTCCAGCCTGGCCTTGGGCACTGCCAGGGCTCCAGGGGCAGCCACAGCTGCTCTGGGCACCCTGTGCCAGCCCTGCCCACCCTGCCAGGGAACAATTCCTGCCCAATCTCCCAGCCAGCCCTGCCCTGGGCACTGGGAGCCATCCCCTGGGTCCTGCACTGTCCTTAGGGATGCTGTGCCTCAGATCCCCCTGTGCTGATGGGAACCAGGAGTGCTTTGTGCACTGATCCTGATCCAGGTGGAGAGAAGAAGACACAGAACGTGGCACCTCGATGTCTTTCCCACACCTGGCACTGCCTGGGGGATGAGGAGGAGTGGAAATGGGGAACGTGCAGCTCTGCAGATTTTCAGACACAGAGCAATTGGATTTATTGAAGGATCTCAGAGCCTCCCCAGCCCATCCCTTTTAGACCCCGTTTGCCTGGGGAAAGACAAAGGTCCTGTTAACCACAACAGCACAAAGTGCAGCCCTGTGATCTGAGCCATGGCCCTGATTAAACAGCCAGGAAATCCCGGGAAACCTCCAGAGACAGCATCAAATTCTTTGCCTAGGGCTGAAGGGGAAGGAACCAAGGAACAGATCTGTGCAGCCTCAGGAAGGATGAGGCATTTCCAGCGCTCAGGCAGAGCATGTGCAGTGACAGGAGGGAGGAGTGCAATTACCAGGGCCCCCAATCTCCCAGCTCCAGGCGGGAGCTGATCAACAGATGGTTTGCAAAGAGCTCCCGGGCTCCCGGTGCCTGGCTCGGCAGAATCGGCCAGGAGCTGGGAGCTGTGACAGGAGCCTGGCAGCCCCAGCAGCCCCAGACACAGCCAGGGATGGTGCCTGATGCTGCAATCCTGAGTGCAAGACCTGCCCTGGGCACGCTGTGGAGCAGCACCAGGCTGGGGACCCAGCTGCTCATTCCTGCCTGGATGCTCCAGGAAAAACACCATCAAATGAGGAATGTGTTGGACAGATCCACTTAAAAACAATTAGGTTGAGCTGTGGGAAGACAGGAGTTCCTGAGGTGAGAACTCCAGGGAGAGCTGTACTGGCAATCCCACAACAGTCCCGGGGTTTATGGGTGGGAGCAAGAGCAGGGAGAAGGAAGGAATTTGGAATTCCTCCCTGGCAGGGTGGGCAGGGCTGGCACAGGGTGCCCAGAGCAGCTTTGGCTGCCCCTGGAGCCCTGGCAGTGCCCCAGGCCAGGCTGGACGGGGCTGGGAGAGGTCTGGATTTACCCCTGGAGCTCCTGTATAATCCAGCAGCACTCTGCAGACTGGCACAGACCTTCCAGAGGTGCTTTGTGGTGGATATTTCACTGCCTCCTTCATTTCAGGGCAGGGACAGACAAAAATCTTTCTAGAAAGCCCAGAGAAAGATTTCTGGCCCAGCAGTGCTGAGCAGCCTCAGTTTGTCCTGACTTGTGTTCAAGTTCCTGGCTTCCCAGAGCTCTGCAGGCTTTCCCCTCTGAAGCCACTCTTCAAACCCACCAGGAACCAGGCTTCCATTTGGCAGGAAATGCCAGCCTGTAAGCCCTGCTTTGATCTCCAACTCAGTATTTTTTACTCCTCCTGGTGGAGTCATCACTCCACTTGCTTTGGATGGTGCTGGCACTTCCCTGCTCCTGCTGCAGCTCCATTTTCAGCTCAGTGCTGGATGATCAGTGCATTGATTCCACCCCAACCATTTCTCTGGGACCAGACAAAAGACAGGATTACTCAACCACGTCTCTATTGATGGAGTCTCCTGAACAGATTTGATTTCAACAGAATGGAGCTCCTAAAGAAAAGCCCCACTACTGACAGCTTTCCTCCTGCCTTCTCTGTCCTCACCTGGAGCCCAGCTCGGGGTGTGGATCTGCATCTGAACTCATCCGAGGGGCAGGAGCTGCTCCACTCCCCTCCCTGCAGCCCCAGCCCCTGGTCACCCATCCCCCTGGTTCCCTGGCCATGACTCAGCTCCGTTTCCCAGAGCTCTGGCTGCACTGCTGGGGCTGTGCCTGTGCCTGCTGGGCTCCGTGGGGCACTGAGGGCAAGCACAGCATCCCTGACAGAAATTATTCCGTGTCGTTTTGCCCCAGGCATTGTCTGGCCCCAGCAATGACTGCAGGCTGGGCCGTTTAATTACTGAGGAACTTTTGCTGCACCGTACCCAGGACATGAACTGTGGGGAGTTCTCATCTCAGGAGTTTAATTACCTCTTTGATTGAAGCCAATGTTGTATCAAGTGGAGAGAGGGAGGTCAGGGTTGGAGTGATCTCCTCATTCCCAGATTAGAAGTGCAGCTCCTGTATCTGCCGTTGGCTCCTAATGAGGAATTTCAGATTCACCAGCTTCAAAGTAATCTCCAAAACGCAGCTGAACAGCTCCAGAGAGGAGATTTGACTTTGTTGCTCTGCATTCTGCACCATGCCCCTTTTTCCTCTCCCTTTTGAGCTGTTTGATACAGCCTGTGCTCCTTGTGCTCTGGAAGCTCTGCATCAGAGCTTTGGGAGCTGCAGTTGGATGATGAATGTGCTCAAACGAGCCAGAGGAGTTTGTTCCTCTCTGCTTGGTCTTGGACTGGGCTCAGCTTCTTTATAAAGGATTATAAAGAGCTCCCCAGGATCAGCTTGGAGCCATCATTTATTTATTGTCCCACCATCCCAGCCCTGCCACGCTCCCCACAGCACCAACTCTACCCTGACCCCCCAGAGCAAAGGGGCAGTGGGGATAAAATTCCCTAAGAAATGTTGGGGGGGAAAAAAAACCTAAAAAACCAAAACCAACCAAATAAAAAAAACCCACCAAAAACAAAACCAAAAAACCCCCCCAAAACAGAACCAACCCCCCTAAATAATAATAATAATAGTAATAGTAATAGTAATAGTAATAGTAATAGTAATAGTAATAGTAATAGTAATAGTTGTTGTTGCTGCTGCTGCTGTTATTAAAAAAAACAACAATAACAACAACAAAAAAACTTCAGAGGTTCCTTGGAGCTGGAAATGTCAATGAAAACCTCTGGTGTGGATTACCAGGAAAAGGCTGGACACTGAAACCAGCCCTCAGTCCATGACTTGCTGTGTCCAAGGCTGAAGTTGGAAGGTGCAGATTTTCAGCCTTGGAGACAGAAATCCTGGAGGATTCCTGAGCTCCAGCCTCAGTGCAAACTCATGCTGAGCTCTACATCCACTGCCAGAGCTCCCTGCAACTTAAAAATCAGGGAGGAAAAGTTGTTCAGCCACAGAATTTGCCCCTTGGTTCTCATCTTTAGAATTCTTGAACGGGGTCCCTCAGAGCTCTGAACTTTCTTGGTGAGAATCCAGCCCCTGGCTGCTTGAGGCTGGCAATCCAAGCACTGCAGGTACTTGCACCCTGCCTAAAAGCAGGAATTTACCAAGCAAAGCTGCTTTGGCTCGTAACGCTGGAGGACGGGGGCCTTGAAGATCAAATTGTTCAAGAAGGGACATGCTGGAGGGTGGGCATTTCTTCTTCTGGAGTTTCCTCGGGTGTTTGATGGACCAGAATGTCTCTCCACAAATACCCAGACCTGCTCCTGTTCCCACTCCACTGCAGCAGGATTTCACCAGCTCCTCTCACATCACTCATCCCATGAGCTTTTGGGAGGAACTCAGCTCTTCCAAGGGATCTCTTGTCCAGTTCCCAGCCCCTGCCTTGTCAGGGCCCCTCTGCCCTCAGGCTGATCTCCTGAGCAGAAAAGCACAGCTGAGAAAGGCACCTCAGCCCAGCCTTTGGAACGTCCTCCCTAAAGCCCCTGCACATCTCCCTGGCACCGAGTATGGAACAGAAAAGGGGATCCCAGACTGGTTTGGGTGGGAAGGGACCCTAAACCCACCCAGTGCCAGCCCTGCCCTGGCAGGGACACCTCCCCCTGCCCCAGGCTGCTCCAGCCTGGCCTTGGGCACTGCCAGGGCTCCAGGGGCAGCCCCAGCTGCTCTGGGCACCCTGTGCCAGCCCTGCCCACCCTGCCAGGGAACAATTCCTGCCCAATCTCCCAGCCAGCCCTGCCCTGGGCACTGGGAGCCATCCCCTGTCCCTCTGTCCCTTGTCCCCAGCCCCTCTCCAGCTCTCCTGGAGCCCCTTTGGGCCCTGGAGGGGCTCTGAGCTCTCCCTGGAGCTTCTCCTCTCCAGGTGAGCACCCCCAGGTGTCCCAGCCTGGCTCCCGAGGGGCTCCAGCCCTGCAGCAGCTCCGTGGCCTCTTCCAGAGCTGTTCCAACTGCTCCGTGTCCTGCCCGTGCTGAGGGTCCCAGACCTGGAGCAAGCTCAGCTGGGGTCCCATGAGGGCACAGGGGGACAATCCCCTCCCTCAATCTGCTCCCACTCCCTCTGGTGTGGCCCAGAGTCTTTGGCCCCCTGGGCTGGCAGCTGGCTCATGTCCCTGCCCCTTCTCTCCTGACTGTGTGTGGGCAGGACAGGGACAGGGACAGGGACAGGGACAGGGACAGGGACATCCTGCCTGGCCCAAGGGGACAGACAGAGGAGCCAAATCCTGCCTGAACAGAGCAAAGCAGGTTGTGACAATGGCAGAGCTCCAACCCCAGCCCAAAGCTGGCCTGAATTCTCCAGGCTGCTCTTTCTCCATCAACCTCCTCCCTCTGCAAGGGCAGCTCCCCAGCAGGGTCCTGCAGGATGTCACCAGGGGACCCACAGCTGCCACCCCCGTGCCACACTGGCTCCAAACAGGTCCCAGCTGCCACCAGAGCTGCAGACAGACAAAAGACTCTGGGCTGTCACCACAGAAGCTGCTCTGGGTTCAGCTGAGGTGGGGTAGGCCCAGCTCTGCCATCAGCTGGCACCACGGATCAGATCCTTGCTGTCTAACCTGGTTCTGTCAGAACAGCTTTAAAAAATTCAACAAACAAAACCCTACCATTAGCAATGTTTTAAGCTAATCCAGATCATTTTGATAGAACTGGGCTAGGGAGCAATTCCAGCTGTCACAGCAGGAGCAGGGCTGGCTCCTGGCCAGGGACAGGCCCTGGGCAGCTGGGGCAGGACACGGAGCCGGGGTGGCCTGGCAGGACCAGCCCTGGGTGCCCAGGGGGCTGCAGAGCTGCTCCCAGGCAGGGTCACACCCAGCCTGGACCTGGGCAGGGGATGAGAGACCCCGGGGCACACCTGGCTGGGCTCCCCGAGCTGTGCCCAGGGGGCTCGGGCAGCCTGGACCCCCGGGGGGTGCCCAGGGCCGTGGGGCAGGGCAGGGGCTGAGGGTGAGTGTGGAATGACAGGGCACAGGGTGAGTGTGGAATGGCAGGGGCTGAGGGTGAGTGTGGCAGGGGCTGAGGGTGAGTGTGGAATGGCAGGGCACAGGGTGAGTGTGGAATGGCAGGGGCTGAGGGTGAGTGTGGCAGGGGCTGAGGGGTGAGTGTGGCAGGGGCTGAGGGCTGAGGGCTG
>VWYO01013908.1:0-11810 GCA_013400275.1 Rhadina sibilatrix | reverse complement strand
GGGCTGAGGGTGAGTGTGGCAGGGCAGGGGCTGAGGGGGAGTGTGGCAGGGCAGGGCACCGAGCTGTGCCACAAACACTGCCCGGGCACTGCTGTGTGTGACATTACCAGCCTGACAGCAGCGTCCTGGTGATGATTCACCCTGGGCTCAGGGGCTGAATAATTCAGTGTTTCAGGGCTGCCACACCCCAGTTCAGGCAGAGCAGCAAACGCCGCTCCAGCCTCAGCCCCCAGCCCTGCTCAGGATCTGGCTGATCTCAGAATCAGGGAACCACAGAATTGTTAAGACTGGAAAAGGCCTCTAAGATCCTCGAGCCCAACCAGCAACCTGACGTGGTGTTCCCTGAGCAGCCCAGCTGTTCCCACCACTGTGATAATAAAGAGTTTGGCTGTAATGAGAGGGATCCTCGGCCCAATTAAGTATATCCTGAGTCTAGGTAGGAGTAAATGAGCAAGGACATAATTCCCTGTCTGCAGCTGGGGCCCTGGAACACAGAGGCCTTAAGGAGCAGATTTCTGGCTGCGCATTAATTAGAAGTGGGGACAATTTTTTTATGTAGGTGCCAATCTCACCTCAGCTGTGGACACCTCCAGTCAGTGGGAAGTCAGAGCAGTGCACGACCACCCACAGCTCCCCAGGGACTTCTGGCTAACAGCACCCTCCATTCCATCCAGCTGTTGCACACCTCTGGTCCAGCAGCTGTGGCCACAGCAGTGACCCTGCCGTGGCATTGCTGCATTGGATAAACTCATTTGGGCTCTGTCTCCAGCGTGGCTGTGCCTCTGCCTCTGCCTCACAGACAGGAATTTCCATGCTCCTGCAGCAGCTCCTCCAGCCCCTCCAGCTGCCCCAGCTTAGCCCAGTGTTGGTCCCACTGGGAGTCAGAGCTTTGGGGTGGATTAGCAACAGATCTCTGCAGGTGCCTGGGCATGAGAGAGGTGTCTCCAGAGCTCTGTGCCTTAAAAATTCCCTCAGCACTTCAGACAGACGGGGCTGGGGAGGCTCTCTCCAGGCTTCCTCCCACGTTTCCATGCAAACAGGTTTGTTTATCCTTTGTAAACACAGACAAATCCAGCAAAAATTGGCCTTCCTGACTCGAGGAGGTAATTTGGTGTCGCAGCAATTGTCAGACACGGTGGCACCATCTGCCACACTCACATGACTGTAATTTCCCAGACACTTCATCACTTCCCTGTTTCCAGGCATCCTTTTCCTCTGAACAAAGCCTGTCTTTAACACAATGCTGGCACATCCAAGGCAAGGGAGGAACAATACCCACTTTTTACCATTATCCAGCAGTACCTGATTCACTCTCTCAGTAAAATTTTCCCTTCCCTGATGTCAAGTGGCACATATTGGAGGGGAATGGCAGAGCCTCTAGGATTCCAGAGGACACCCTCACCTGCCACGCTCCACTGCCTGCTCCATTAAATCTTAAAGGGCTTCTGCATAAAACAGAAGGGCAAGGACTTAAAGTTTAACAGCTGTGACCTTTCACAGCCAAACAAATTCCCCAGCCAAAGGAAAACTTCCAGTTCCTCCTTGGTCCCAGGAACTCTCCAGCCTTCCTTAGTCCTTGGAGTAGGTGCCAGGGCAGATTTTGCTCCGTGTTTGTTCTTGCAAATAGCAGAGGCAGCTGTTTGCAATGAGCAAACCCCACTGTCTTTAGCCAATTTCTAGAAAAGATGCTTTAATAAACACGTTCAGCCAGGATGACCCAACCCCAGGGACGAGGCTGATGCCTCCAGCTGCTCCAACATCCACACCACAAATCTAAATCCAGGATAAACAGAAACACAGGGAAGTGCAGACTGGTCCTGCCCCTCCTGCCAAGCCTTGCTCAGCTGCTTCTGGGGTGAATAAAGAGGAAGAATTGACTTTGGTTCAGAGCAAACCTGGCACGTCCTGAAGGATCTTCCTTAGCTGGAAGTGCTGGGGGTCAGGCAGTGGAAATGAGGCCTGCACCCTCCTGGGCCAATTCTGCTCTGTTTTGTCACCAGAAAAATTCTGATCTTACAGTGAAACCAAGAAAACTTGTGCACTTGAAAGCTTCTGTAAATTCAAAAGCAAAACCATAATATCTGCTGAAATGATTCCATTGGGAATTTCTGCTGGAAAATAACACAAGGAAAGTGTGTGAGAGAGAGAGGGAGGGAGGGCTCCGTGCTTTAAACATTCAGCTGTTCCTAATCTCCATCCCTACAGACTGCTCTGGAAACCTCAATCTTGGTTGTTTCAAATTCCACCTTGTAAACACACAATTTATTGAAGCTTTATTAAATGCAATCTACTCTTCATGTTCAGATTTGCAAACCTTTTACAAGTTGCAAATGATCTTTTATTGATTTTTTTTTCCCTTTATAGAGTTGTTGCTATTTGCTTTGTTTACCTGGGAGCGAAAGGCCTGCTGGAGAGAAGCTCATTTACTGCAAGCTGGATGGAAATAAGTCCAGCAGTAGCTGTTTAATTGTTTTGAATTATTATTGTTAATTGGGATTTTGTCTTTGATTCTCCGAAAGGCAGTGAGTTAATTGCACTGCGCCTAATTAGCCGCAGTTTTGATTACTGGGAGCTTCAAGTGGCACCGACCCTGAGCAAGCGGAGCCCTGAGCGAATATTTTGCCAAACATCACAGGGGGAGACAGAGGTGACCTGGTGTTGGGGGAAACAGCAGGACAGCCAAGGGCTGGAGCAGGGCAGGAAAATCCTGCCAAGCAGGAGCACCTGACTCTGAAGGGAGAGGTGTGGGGAGGATCCTGGGGCTCTGGGTGTGGAGGTCAAGCTCAGTCCTTGAGATCACAGAATCCTCAGGCTGGAGGAGACCTCCAGGTTCACCCGGTCCCTGCACCAGTCCTGCAGCACCACAGCCCCAGCAAAGCACTGCATTCCCAAGGGCCACACCCAGACTGTGTCACACACCACACAGGGAAATGCCACCCACACCCTGGGATGGCCAAGGCACAAAGGGACAGTTTATTTACAACTTCAACAGCAGTGACCGTGGAGTGGAGGAAGAAAATCTTCCTCTCCAACCACACGGGGCAACCCAACAGCCCATCAGCAGTCTCCTCCTTATGAGAAGAATGCAAACATGGTTAGATGGTTACAATAATAAGAAAGTTGTTGATGTAAAATCCTGTCTGACTCCATTGCAAAAGGCAAACACAGAAGGCTGAAACAGAACTTTAGAAAAACTCCTTAAAGAGACAGAGGAGAGCAGCAAAACCCCAGCCAACAAGAGCCCTGTGGAAAAGCCCCAGCTGGTTTCTCTGCAGCACGAGCTGGTATCACTGCCCAGCTGGCAGAGCTGTGTTCAAAGCCCAGCTCAGGCGATTCTGAGGCCAAATGTGTCACGGGGAATGTCCTCGGGGTCGCACTGTTTGGAAGAGAAGTTGCCTGGCTCCTATCACTAGAGAATCTCTTCTGGGGAGGAAAACATCATTACTGCAGTATTGAACTGCACAGAGAGATTGATGATCTCATTTAAAGGCGCAGGGATTTATTTGTTAATTGTAATAAACAGCAAGTTCGTTACACTCCAGCCTCCAAGGCAGCAGCGTCTTGCAGACAGGGAATAAAATACTGAATTCATTCACTTGCAGGGCAGGAGTTCATCAGGGAGGTGCCAAGAACTGAGAAGAAAACCACCACTCCCCTCTGCCAGAAAATGTCTTTCAGTGGGAGCACACACATGGGGAAAGAGGCTCTTCCTTTGGGAGGGCCACCTTGTTCCTGGGAGCACCACACAAGGGGTTCTGAGCTTTCATTTTATTTCTGATGATGTTACTCTGGTTTATTGGCCAGAAATTAAACTCAGCTCCCCAGGCTGGGTCTGTTTTGCTCAAGGCAGCAGCTGCTGGGTGATCTCTCCTTCTCCTTATCCCGACCCAGAGCCTTTCACCCCATTTCCTCTGCCCTGTCCCGTTGGGAAGGGCAGGGAAGAGCAGCTCTGGGAGCACCTGGAATCCAGCCAGGGCCAGCCCACCAGGGCCTGGGCACTACAAGGGAATTTTTGAGTGTGAATAGGACCAAAGTTTGTGAGGAAACTGGTTCACATTTCCCTGCTTGCTCTTCCTCCATGGCTTTTCCAGCAATCACATGCTGAGAAGCCTTTCCAGGGACTTCACTTGGCTGCTTTGTTGTGGTAACACCCTGATCTTCCTCAGCACTCAAACCATTTTAATTGCATTTATATTTGGGGTTGTATTTGTATTTCTTTATTTCTGGGCAAGGACATTTCAGTTCTTCCTTGGAATTGCAGACTTAGCCTTGAAACTTAAATCCTCTCATTTGCCTGCTTCTATTCCTTGGGACGTTGCCTGTTAAGAGCCTGTTTTCCTGTGACCAGGAGTATTCCTTGGCAAATGGCACTGGCCTCTTCCTTCAGTGGGAATGGACAGATTTAGGAGCTGGTTCATTCAGGAGATCCTCTCCTCCAGCATCTGATGCTTGGCAATGATTCATTTTTAAGGGGACGTGTCCATGTTGGGGGCTTTTGCTGTTGACTTGTGCAATTTGCTGATTTTATCTGCAAATCCCAATTTAATGATTCCTCTGATCCAGGGCATGGGCACCACATGACACTCTGGTGAAAATTAAGGAAGCGTTTGAAGGAATTCAGTGGAAAAAACAAAGAGAGAAAAGTAAAAGATCCCAATCAGATGCTGAAAAAAGAAAACCTCTCCCAGAAGAACAAATCCTGCTTGACCTCCCTGAACTCAGAGCCACAGGGAAAGAATTTTCTCTCTTCCATATTCCTCTGGCCTCCTCTGTAGTTTTTGGTCCTCTGGAGCACAGGACTGAGTGGTGACGGGTCCCTGACTCCATTTCTGACTGGCTTTCCACTGGGAAAACCTGGAGAGACATCAGTGAGAGGAATTTCCATCTGACAGCCTTGGATGCTTTTCACCCTTGACAGAGACATGGACTCCACTGGGCCTGGGGCCCTTTTCCTCCCCACTCCCTCTTTTTCCTGGCTCCAGCCTTGCCACAGAGCTGGCACCATTCCCAGCACCACGAAGCAGATCAGATCGTGGCACAACAAGAAGAGATCATGGAATTACAGAAACCCAGACTGGTGTGGGTTGGAAGAACCTGGGGGTGATCTCTCCTTCAACCCCCTGCCGTGGGCAGGGACACCTCCCCCTGTCCCAGGCTGCTCCAAAGCCTGTCCAGCCTGGCCTGGGGCACTGCCAGGGATCCAGGGGCAGCCACAACCTGTGCCAGTGTCTCCCCACCTCGATGGGGAAGGGAGGGCAGGAGCTTCCCTTTCTCTGCAGGAGGGGACAGGGATTTGTTTCTCCCTCCCTTCCTCACGTGGGCTTCGCCTCTGCCCTGAGCTGGAACAGCCCCCAGGCACTGTGAGAGCAATTTCTCCACCCTCACCACTCAGCAGCACCCAGGTTCTGCAGCTTAGAAAGTGTTGTCCCTAAAAGAGAAAACCTCATCCTGCGTCTCCTCCAAAAATTTTACCCCAATTTTCTTAAGAAATTAAGGTAAAAAAACCCCAAAACAGCCCTTGCTTTCCTTGGGAGGCAGAACTGCTGTCCTTCTTTCCAGTATTTTTATTTGTTCCCAAAATGCTCCAAAACGTCCAAATATTTTTATTCTATTTTCAGTAGGATGCTATTTTTTAATTAGCACCAATTCCCTGTCAGAAGCACAGGCTCTCACTGCTGAATGTGGAGGGTGGATCCACCATCTGGGCAGCAGGAGCCGCAGCCACAGAGAGCAGCAGCAGAACCATCTGATCTCACTGCTCCCCACAGCATCTTCTTCTTCCCAATTTCACAGCCTGGGGAGATTTCAGACCGGGCAGAGGGAGAGTCCATAAAACTGTCTGAGGGCCTGGGATGGCCTCTGGGGCTGGTGCACACACATCCCACAGGGTCAGTGGCATTTCTGCAGAAGGGCTGGCAAATTACAGAGCTACTCAGGATTAACAATTACTGCCAGAGCTGATGGGAGCTCTGCAGCCAAGGCAGCTGCTTTATTTGTGCCTCAGAGGGCCCACAGCTTAACCTGGGTCTAAAATAGACTGGTGAGGTTCAGGGAAAGACACAGGTGGAGGAGCCTTGCATCCTTTATGTGTGGGGGAGCTCCAAAAAATAAGAGAGTGGTGGAATAGAAGAGGCATTTGAAATTAAAGGTTGGGATGAGGTTGTGGCTTCCCCCTGGCAGTGTCCAAGGCCAGGTTGGACGGGGCTTGGAGCAGCCTGGGACAGTGGAAGGTGTCCCTGCCATGGCAGGGGGATGGAATGAGGTGATCTTTAAGGTCCCTTCCATGATTCCTTCTAAACACTTCTCATGTCGTTGAAGGACATCACAATTCCTGCCATATTCAGCAAGTCCTGCCCTTGTTTCCCTCAGAGCAAAGCAGGAGCATTTGCTGAGGTGCTGCAGGTGCCCCACAGAAGCAGCCCATGGCATTACTGACACATGAGCCTCCCCTGCCAGAGGGGGAGGAGAGCAGATCTTGCTCATTGCTGCTCTGGATTTTGGGCCTGACCTGGGCCAGCCCACAGAACTGGGCTGGGCTGCCCAAAGGCAGAGTTCTGCTCCCACACCTGACACAGGATTGCACCAAGAGCATCAGAGACTGTGTGAAACACAGATCAGAATGATCTTAGCACAGGGAACGATTTCTTCCCTCCCACAGAGCCATCAAAGCAGCCGCCCCCTGCACCCATCCTGCCAGGTCACTCAAGGCTCCTTTGGGAGCAGCACTTTGCCCCTGGAGAGGCAGAGACATTTCTCCTTCCCTGCCCTCCTGGTTTACAAGACAGCCTCAGAGCAGGGATATTTTATTTTATAAATATTTTATTTTTATTTCATTTTCATTTTTTCAAGGACCGATCACTATCAGGCCTCAGGTCAGAGCTGATGTGTGGATACTCTGCAGGCTTTCTTGGGAAACCAGGTGGAAAATATCACTGACATTCCCTGCCAGGGAACAATTCCGCCCAAGTCTCCCAGCCAGGCACTGGGAGCCACTCCCTGTCCCTCCATCCCCGATGGAATGAGTCTCTCCATCCTTCCTGCAGCCCCTTCAGGCCCTGCAGGGCCACCCTGAGCTCACCCCCGGTCTCCTCTCCAGCTGAACAATCCCAGCTGTGCCAGCAGAGCTGCTCCCTCCCTGGGATCATCCTGGAGCCTCCTCTGGGCTCTGCAGCAGCTCCAGGTCCCTCCTGTGCCGGGCCCAGGGCTGGAGCAGCTCTGCAGGGCAGACCCTTCCTCCTGCCCCTCCCTCCTCCCTCCCCACCTTTAATTAGCACCTCATTAACACATCTTCCAAACGCCAGTGGTTTTCTCCTGGGTTCAGTGCTCTGGTTCTTGTATTTCCGCTGGAAGAGGAGAAAGCAGCCGAAGCACTTTCCCTTCCGTGCGCACAGGGTGGTTCACACAGCATCCTCTCTTTCCCAGCAGCTTTGCTTTACCTGCTTCTCACAGCAGTAAATGAGCCTTGGCTTATTTCCTGTGCATTGTGGTTGGGAATCATTGCATTTTCAAGTGTAAAAGCTTTCATCAGCAAAACTGAACGTGGAAAGGCATCACATGATCCAAGGAGTCTCAACCCTTTTTCTTCTTGATTTTGGTTTGACTTCTTATCTTTCAATTTTCAGAAAAACAAAGCTTTCAGCGAAACAACCCCAACGCTTCTGTTTAAGTGTAAATTAATTGGCAGGACTCCTTTCAACCCTCTGCAGCTCTTCATGTCTCTCTCAGCTGGTGATAAATGCCCTGCATCCTTTGGACTTCCAGGCTGCCTTTCATCTGAGAAGCTCAAAGTGTTTAGCCAAGGGCTAATTAATCAGCCCCAGCCCAGCTCTCAGTGAGACAGGTAAATCTGAGAGTTAAAGTGCCAATATTCCCAGCACGGATGGATTCCCCAGGCACCTCGGGCCACTGCTGGGCCCACCAGAGCTTCCCTGCTCTTTGGCTCGAGATGGGATGCTGGCCCTTGCTCCAGGGAAGTGGAGGGAGGGCACCTGCCTCGCTCAGCTCTTTCAGACCTGATTTAAAATTCTGCATTAAAGTAGGAGCTGAGCAATTCCTGCGGGGCCCAGCCCTCCCTCTGAACAGGAACACAAGAGGTGGCTCTCTCAAGCCAAACAAAAACTCCCAGCTATCTAAGAAATGTGAAAACTGATCCCAGCAGGTTTCCCTGGACCTCTGCAGAGCTTCACACCCTCTCCTGTTTTATTCCCGGGCCTTTGCACTGCCCCAGGTTATTTTACCTCCTGTAACCCTGGGTGCAGGAACTCCAAACAGCAAAAGAGGAGAGGCCAGGGTGCTTCCCTCAATGCTGCTGTCATGTGAACCCCAGTAAGGAGGATCCATCCACCAGGGCTGTGTCAGCCCCCTGCTCTGTGAGCTCAGCTCTTCCCCTGAGCTGCACTGACTGCACAGCATCGCCCCCAGATTGTCACCCCAAACCCCCTCGGACCATGGAAAATTAAAGATATTTATTATTCAGTATCTCAATGCAAACACTCTTGTGTTTGCACTGAGATATTGAAGAATGAGGTGCTGGGAAGCAGAGGCACTGAGCCAGGGAAGAGCTGTGCCCTGTGCATCTGAAGGGCACATCCAAGAGGTGTCCCTCCCTCCCCATGTCCTGCTCACAGCTCCTGGGGTGTTTGTGTGACCCTGCAGACACCATCCCAGCTCTGGAGAGGTTCACATCCTTCTGTGCCTTCCCAGGGATGATCTTGAGCTGAGGGGAACAAGCTCGCTTTCATATCCACCCCTTTTCTTGTGGAAATGTTCTCCAGAAGGAAAGTGGCCCCTGATGAGGAAGGAATTGTTCCCTGGCAGGGTGGGCAGGGCTGGCACAGGGTGCCCAGAGCAGCTGTGGCTGCCCCTGGAGCCCTGGCAGTGCCCAAGGCCAGGCTGGAGCAGCCTGGGGCAGGGGGAGGTGTCCCTGCCAGGGCAGGGGTGGCACTGGGGGGGCTCTGAGGTCCCTTCCACCCAAACCCTTCTGGGAACAAAGCACATGGGCCCCTTCTGCAGCCGAGATGTAAAGTCACACCTCCCATCACAGGGATGGAATTTCCTTTCCCATCTTTCCCCTTTCCTTTCCATCTCCCAGAGGAGATGGCCCCTTGTACACAGCTGGGTGCAGTTCATATTCTGGGCATGATGTTTCCTGGGGTTCAGGGTCTGGAATATCCCCTTGGGCCAGCTCAGCTCTCCTGGACCTGCTCCCTCCTGGCTCCTGGTGCAGCTCCTGGGTGTTTCCAGAGGGCCCTCCCCTCCCCTGCACACCTGGAGGTGTTTCCCTCCCTCTCCCTGCACACCTGGAGGTGTTTCCCTCCCTCCCTCCCTGCACACCTGGGGGTGTTTCCCTGCTTTCCCCTGCACACCTGGGGGTGTTTCCCTCTCTCCCCCTGCCCTGCTGCCCTCCCCGGGCGGGCTCAGCAGTGGCAGTGGCAGTGACAGTGACAGTGACAGTGACAGTGACAGTGACAGTGGCAGTGACAGTGGCAGCTCGGGGGCCGTGCGGGGGCCGCGCTGTCATCTCCGAGCACCCGGCCCTGCTGACGGCGCCCCGGGCCAGGAGTCGCTGCTGTCACCGGCAATCAGCGTCAGCGCTGCTCACAGATGCCGGGGATGCTCTCAGGAAAGGACCCTCGCAGCCCTGCTGGGGCGCCGGGAGCTTCTCAAACGACTTTTGGGAAGGACGAGGCACCGAGGAGCTTCCCGTGCGCGGGTCTGTCCCAGCCCCTCCGGTGTCCCAGGGACAGGGACTGCAGCTCCTGCCCCAGGGGTGGGTGTATCACACAGCGGTGTCTCCAGCCCCAGGGGCTGCAGTCCTGCAGGAATTCAGGANGGTGTCTCCAGCCCCAGGGGCTGCAGCTCCTGCAGGAATTTCGGGTTCAGGAATTCAGGATTCAGGAGTTCCGGGTTCAGGAATTCCGGGTTCAGGAATTGCTGCTGTGCTCCTGGGCTGGCCCAGTGCTCCTGCAGTGACCTTCACACCTGGCGACATCTGGTGCCTGATCCCTCCCTGATTTGTGGGATCTCTTGCATTTATATGGCTTCTGATTTTCCCCAAATCCACGGGACCTGTCTGACCTTTGACACCTCTAATTCCTCCCCAAATTCCCTTGAACTTGACCCATGGGTTCAAACACAGACAGAAACCCGTGCAGCAGCCTCATTTCCTTAGAAAACTGGGCTGGAGAACCTGAAAAGAGCCTTTCCAAGTTCGGAATTCCTATTTCAGCAGAAATTAACATCTGACAATCCATTTCCATTATACAATACTTCATTAAACAGGAATTCTGTGAGACACTAGTTTCTAAAAATATTCCCTGCTTTCAGAAAAGGAATTCTGGTCCAGTGTATCTTAGTTTTGTTCTTTCCCCATTATTTCATGAGCACTCTGCTCCCTGTAGCACAGATAATGTGTTATCATATAGGAGTTAATGTAGTCTGGCTTTTAGGGGGTTTTTTCACATCATTAAGTTCCTCTGCTGTTCAGCACTGATTGAAATGTCTAATCTCTTTCCAGATGAAAATGTCTGCAGCTTGCTGTAATCAAACACTTCCCAGTATAAACAGGATATTTGGACGTGGAAAAGATCAGGTTTTTCAATCAGTGCTAAGGAACTGCTGCACTTCCCTAAAGCATTAGGGACACTTTTTAGGGAGTTCTGTTGGATATCCATTGATAGCAGCATCTGTCGAGGTCCATTATTGACACACAATGAAATACAAAATTACAGAGAATTGTAGAACCATTAAAGAAAAGCCCTCCAGGGTCACTGAGTCCAGCCTGTGCCCAGCCCAGGGAGCTGAGTGCCATGTCCAGCCTTCCTTGGACACCTGCAGGGCTGAGGACTCCCCCACTCCCCGGGCAGTTCCAATGCTTGGCCACCCTTTCCCTGCAGAAATCCCTCCTGATGTCCAACACAAAGAGGAAAAATGCACAACATAAATGCTAAAAAAGAGTGTCAGAAGGAGTCTGCAGAGTCTATTTCCTACAGCTCTGGAGAGGGGCTTCTCACAAGGGCTGCAGGGACAGGAGCCAGGGAATGGCTCCCAGTGCCCAGGGCAGGGCTGGCTGGGAGATTGGGCAGGAATTGTTCCCTGGCAGGGTGGGCAGGGCTGGCACAGGGTGCCCAGAGCAGCTGTGGCTGCCCCTGGAGCCCTGGCAGTGCCCAAGGCCAGGCTGGAGCAGCCTGGGGCAGGGGGAGGTGTCCCTGCCAGGGCAGGGCTGGCACTGGGGGGGTTTAGGGTCCCTTCCCACCCAAACCAGTCTGGGATTGCACAAAACCCAGCCCTTCGTGTCCTGACTGAGAAAAAACACCTTTATCTTTCCCTGCTTCAACAAAGATACCAACTTAATGCAGCAAATAGAGGAGAAAAATCACTGGCAAGTTTTGCAAAAGAAAATCACTGAATCAAGAAAAGATCTTTACAGTACTCCAAAAATAATTACAACTTTAAAACTAGATTAAATTGAAAATTTAGATATTTTCCATGGCTTGTTCTTTTACAGACTTGCACATTTTTCCTCCATTTCAGCACATCCTTAAGGACTTGGAAAGATGAAACTCAGGAGTTTTGAAATAAAAATGGAAGTTAAAAACGGAAACATCTGGAATAAAGATTTTACTGTTCAGCATCTCAATCTCCAAACACAGTCACTCCTCCCCTCCAGACACACTTCTGGTAAAAAGCAGAAGCTGTCCCATAAAGGAGCGAGTCTGCACTGGTGAGAAGAGATTGTCCTTCATCCCTGGGGGCCAAGGCAGCATCTCTGCCTGCAGCCTGCAGGGCGTGCAGGGAGTGCAGGGTGTGCA
>VWYO01013897.1:72782-108573 GCA_013400275.1 Rhadina sibilatrix | reverse complement strand
CATTCCCACTGCCATTGCCATCCCATTGCCATTCCCATTCTCATTCCCAGGTGGCACCACAATCTGCCAGCCCATGCCCTGCACCCATCCCACTTCCACAGGGAGCCACAGCTGGGAAATCCCCTCCGGGAGCACAGAGCGGGACCTTGGAGGAACGTCAGGGCCTTCCCAAATTCCCTCTCAGGAACTCTGGACTGCTGGATTTCAAAGTGCTTGCCCAGGTGCCTCCAGCCGTGTGTTTATAAACCAGTTAGTGCCCAACAGCCCCAGCTCTCCCCCGACATCCAGGGCTGAGGGGAGCCCACCGGAGCTGTGGAACAGCTGATACCCGGCAGCCACAGCTCCCTGCTTTCCTTGGAGGGGGCTCCGGGCCTTAAAGGGAACATCACCAAGGTTCTGACATCACTTCTTTACTTGGAGCAAACTCATTAATCACCCTTCGTTAAGGAACGGAGCCACGGCTGCCTCGTAAACAACCCCGGGATGCCCAAACCTTTTAGCACGACAATCCCGGGATCATTCCAGTTGGAAAAGATCTCCGGGGTCATCTCCTTGATCCCACCGTGTCACCCAGCCCTGAGTTCCTTGGACACCCCCAGGCATGACCCCTCCCACTCCAAACAACATTCCCAGTGTCCCCCACCTTCTATTTCTCTGCTCCCTTTGGAATTTCTTTATCAGGGTTTCAAAAAGCTCTAAAATTCCCATTCCCAGTGTGTCCACAGGAAAAGCCAAACCAAATTTGGAAGCACAGATCCAGCATGAAAACACAGTTAGAGATATAAACCAGGGGTAAAATGGATATAAAACACTAAACGTGGTCACAACACACTTTTCACACCTTAAAATAAGGGAAGATGGAAACAAATTCCCTGTTCCCACCCTCATGCCGAGCCCAAAAAATGAGGACGAGGGCATGAGGCCCCCCCGGGTCTTATTTCCAGTCTGTTGATCCCGCTCCCCCCACCCCAATCCGAGAGGAAATTCCATGTTCTTACTTTGTATTCTGGAATTGACAAAGGGAGGAGAGAGATTGTCATGTGAGCCGAGGTCTCTGCTCGCCATGTGGTCATAGTGAGTCCCATCTCCATAGTTCTGGCAAGAAATGGGGAAAAAACACAATTTTACACCTGGGAACAGCCACAGGTCCAGACATTCCCTACTCAGTTTGAAGGCTGCTCTAGGAAACATCATTCCCTTGGGTTTTTTTTCCCTGCTGATTGGCTGGAATGCCACATTCCTGAGAGTTCTCGGTGCCGTTTCCAACGTTTGGTTCATTAGAGAATCCTGAAGGGAAGCCTGGGCTGATGTCCCTGAAATTCTGTGCGGGGGCAAATGAGCACAAAACCCTCTCCCAAGAGTCTTCCTGCTTAAGGCACGGAAGAAAGACTCTGGAGAAACCAGGTCTCCCGCTGTGGAAATTCCATTCCAGCAGGAAAAAGCGAGGTCAGGCTGTTTGCGGAATAATTCCGCCACTTAATGCCCGGCCTCGATTCAAATTTCCCGAATCCTTCCCCGGCTCGTGCTCCTTTTCTTTCTATCTCCCCACTTCATTCAGGGGTTTGGAGGCAGAAATAATCGGTGTGTGCCAATTCCCCATTTCCTTTTCAAAACATTTTTCCCTCGGAAGCAATACAAGTGTCAAGGGGAAAAAAAAGGGCAGGAAAATCAAACTGACAGATGGAAGCGGGAATGACGTCAGGGATGCAAAGCAGGACGGAAGAAGAAAAGGTGCTGGGATTCCTTCCTCGGAGGCAGGGATGGGGGAAAGAAGGAGGGATCCCCCCGAGGGAAAGGACCGAGGATGAGGAGGGGATGAAGGCAGGGATCCTGCTCTTCCTCGCCATTCCGAGGCCTGGAGCTGTCGGTGATCCTTCCCATTAATTGGGAAGCAATTGAAACAAATTGAAATGATTGAAATTGAAATTTAACGAATTTAAATCAGGCCCTTTTTCCCTGGCGTTGGTAGGGAATGAACAGGGAATAATCCCTGGTGCTGATGCAGCAGCCTGGAGGGAGGGCAGAGCTGGGCTGCTCCAGTTGGGAATGGGGCTGTTGGAGTTGTTGGGAATGAGGCTGTTGGAGTTGGGAATGGGGCTGTTGGAGTTGGGAATGGGGCTGCTGGAGTTGGGAATGGGGCTGTTGGAGTTGGGAATGGGGCTGCTCCAGTCGGGAATGGGGTTGTTCTAGTTGGGAATGGGGCTGCTGCAGTTGGGAATGGAGCTGCTGGAGTTGGGAATGGGGCTGTTGGAGTTGTTGGGAATGAGGCTGCTGGAGTTGGGAATGGGGCTGTTCCAGTTGGGAATGGGGCTGCTGCAGTTGGGAATGGGGCTGCTCCAGTTGGGAATGGAGCTGTTGGAGTTGGGAATAGAGCTGCTGGAGTTGGGAATGGGGCTGTTCCAGTTGGGAACAGAGCTGCTTCAGTTGGGAACGGAGCTGCTTCCATGGAGCTGCTCCGGGCTGGCAGCAGCTCGGGAGGATCCAGCTGTGCTGCTGGAAAAGCTGCACTTCCCACCAAGGCACGCCGATGCCGAGGTGTCGAAAAAATGTGGAATAACCGTCCACAGGCACAATCGGAGTGACTGGGCCCAGCTGTCTCACAGAGCCCCGCAAAGGCTGAGCTGCAGAGCGCTCCCACAGGGAATTCTGCTCCTGCACGGCCCCATTCCAGCCTGGATGCTGCAGCACTCACTCACTCACTCACTCACTCGCTCAGGGGATGTGCCAGAAGTCCCCAAACTGCAGCCAAGGACAGGGAGGAGGGTTTGAACCCCAGCCTGCGGTGGCTGAGGTGGGAAGGGCAGGGATGTGGCTGCTCCGGTGACAAGCTTGGTGTCCCCTCTCCGGCTTGGGCATGGAATGGCCAGGGGTGGTCTGGGAATGCAAGCCCCAGCACAGGGATGGGCGCTGGCCCTCTCCTCAGGCTTGGGGACACCTCCATTCCCCAAAAATCCCCCAAAATCCAAGAGCAGAAACACTGGGAAGCAGCCTCTGCTCCGCCTGTGCTTTGGGGTGGGGGGGCTGCCAGAGCCCCTCGATAATTGGTTCATTAATATTCACAGAGCTCAGGGAATGCCTTGGCTTGGAAGGGACCTTATGGATCATCTCATTCCAACCCCTGGCTCAGCTCGTGACGGAGCCCAGGCCACTGGCAGGCTGGGGTTTGAAACTCCCAAGGTTCCAAGAAGCCATTTTAATGAGAAGCCGAGCTCTGGGGCCGGCTGGCCCCGAGGATTGCACATTTCCATCTGCAGGAAGCCTGCCTGGGGGAGAAAGATTAGATTCTACTTACCCGGGATGGACTCGGATGTCCTGCATTCCCCCAGGACCCTGAGCTAGTTCTGTCTTCTACATCTGGGGACAAAAAAGTTCTTTAGGCTCGCTGGAAATCATTCCCGCCTTTTGTGAGGGCACTGGGAAATTAACGCTTCAAATTAATCTCCCGGTGCCTTTAATTAAGAAGCAGGCACGAGGAGCCGAGGCCGGGAAGCGGCTCCTGACCCCCGGCTTAACTGAACTGATTGAAATGCACGGCGGGAAGGAGCCGGACCCTCAGCAGCAGCAGCAGCACAATCCCTGCCTGGCTCCAAAGTGGATGGGAACAGCTCCCATCCTTCCCCAGCCTCCAGGGAAAGCAGGGATTGACAAAAGCTGCAGGTGAAAACTCCAGGATGTGCTTCTTACCCCGGGGCATCACCTGAGGAATGCAGGTGGGCTGGGCCACAGGCCCTCCTTCCCAGTATTGCTCCTCTGCTTTTCACGGCATGCTTCGGGATGGAAGGGAGTTTTAAGGTGTCCCTGGGACACTTCCCTGGCCTTAAATCCATTCTCTTTTTAGGTTCAACCCAGGCAGGGGCTGGGATCAGTGGGAATTCCAGCTGGAGGAATGGAGGAGGTCACCAGCATTTAAAACCTGGGTGCTGCGACTGAATTTCCAAAATTCCAAACCTGACACATTCCCGGAGTTTAATTCTTTCCCCCAATTAGGAATTCTATTCTCTCCATAACAGATGAACACGTTAATAGCACGAGACACTCGGAGGTAAATATTTAATTAAGCTCCAGGAAAAAAAAAAAATAAAAAAAGGGGGGGGGAAAGAAACTGTGGATCATTCACCTGACAGACCCGATCAACCATTCCATTAGGTTAATTAGGCAGATTTTTAAAAATCAGTTGTGTTATGTAACAGGCAATTAACTGCGGGGAGCCTCGATCCGTCTCCTGCTGGAAATCCCGGGATAGGACCCGGTTCTGATGGGCACAGCTCCCCAAAGCCAGCAGGGAGCAGAAGGGCTGGGCCCTTCCCTGGGTGTCCTGCTGGAAGGAGGCACATCAGGGACCCTGGGATGGCTCGGGCTGGAAAGGATTTTCGGGATGGTCCAAGGGCAGCCTGCAGAGCAGGGGGACACATCCCGGGATGGGGCAGCACCCTCAGAGGGAGGGATCCCCTGGCAGAGCTCCTTTGGAAAGGGCCAGGGACATGTGCTGGAGTGGCCTCCTGATTTCGCTGGTATTTCACCCGAAAAGTGCCAACTGCTCCCGACCCTCTGCGAAACATCAATGAGGAGCCCTAATGAAGTAACCCTGACGGATAAATCCATTTCTTTCTCCCTAATCAAATCCAAGCAGGTTGACATAACCCAGGAACTTAATCCAGTTATTCCCTGGTAATTGGAAAAAGGCCCTTTAGTTCTCATTAAGACAATCTTGGGGGGATCGGCAGAGAAGGCGGCTCCGCCTTTCACGCTTCCCAAGAAAAGCCCCGAGATCCAGCCCCTTAAGGAACCCGCCCTGGATTCTCTGACTCCTGCACGGAGCCCAGCATGGAGCTCTTGTTTCCAAGCACTCCAGCTTGAGCTGAGCTCCTGAGGGAAAGGAGGAGAGAACGAGGGATCCAGAACGAAGCCAGCTCCAGCTGGAGGGAAAAGCGGGATTTTTGCAACATCTGAGATTTGCAGCTGGGCTATCACAAGGTCAAGGTTGGGTGAGACCCTGCCACGGGCAGGTTTGGGAATTCTCTTCAGGAGATGTGTGATAGAGAAGGTTCTTCACGAATCACCGACCTCAAGGATCATCTCCAAGCCCCATCCCACCCGGAACGCTTCCAAAAGCCACCTGGAGCAAGAGGATCCCTAAATCACCACGGGGTTTGGGTCAAAACCAAGCCAGGTGGGGGAGATGGAGAGGCTGCTGATTCTTATCACATTGCAGCATGATAAACAGACACTTTGGGATTGCTGCTTCCCAAAACACCTTCAGCTTGGGCCTGCTAATCCCAATTAATTTCAACACGCCTGGTTGGTGGATTGAGACCTTTCCTGCTGTTTTGCTCTTCAAAAGAACTTGGATTTATCCGAGTATTAGGTTGAAAAACTACATGAAAAAAACCAAGCTCAACAAAATACAGAAGAAGGATTAAAGAGGAAGATCAAGGGGAAGAAGAAACCTGGATATTTGATAAGCTAAAGGACTGGAAAATTTAAAATGCACATCCATTGATCCCATCTTTTTTTTGAAGCTTTTGCTCTAAATATCATCAGGACATGAGAAGAAAAGCCCAAAACAACAGGCAGGGAGGTGATGCGGATGAAGGACGGCATGAAGGCCTCGGAACACTTGGAAAATCCACTCGGGGAGTGAAAGAGGCATTTCATTTTCTGCCTCAATTTCCAAAGGCTCCCCCAGCTATCCAGGGCGAGCTGGAGACACCGCTCCCAAAGAGCAGCAGTGTAAACAAACCTGAGCTGTTCCCCGACAAAGGATCCCATTGTGCTGCCCGGGGGCTGAGCTCATAATTCCCCACATTGTCCCGGGAGCCAAAGGCAGCGATTTCCCAGGAATTGTGTGGTGGCACACAGAGCTGCTCCAGCCCATCAGCCCAGCCAGCAGCTCCCTGCCCTGGCTCTGCTGCTCCTGCCAGTGTCCAAGGTGATGTTGGATGGGCTTTGGAGCACCCTGGGATAGTGGAAGGTGTCCCTGCTCCTCAAAAACCCAAAGCATCCCATGACTGCTGCTGTGGAACATCTCCTGACCCCAAGAGTCAAAGGGAACTTTCTTATTTTAGCCTTTGTTTGGTTCCCTCGCTGGGAGAAATGTGCACTGAGCTTTAGATAAATAAATTCCCAACTTTCTGCAGCTTGGGGAGCCGTACAGGAACATTGGGATGAAATGTGATGAAACCCTGGGATGAAACTAAGAACAAAACACTCCTGGGTGTGGGAGAGAAAAGCATTTCACTGCAGAATTCCAACCTGGAATAATGTCACCTTTATCCCCTACAGGAGGGGGCAGCCAGGTGGGGCCTGGGCTCTGCTCCCAGGGAACGGGGACAGGAGGAGAGGAAGGGGCTTCAAGCCGTGCCAGGGGAGGGCAGGCTGGAAATGAGGGAACTTTTCCTCCTGGGAAGAGCTGTGGTGGAGCCCCCGTTTCAATCCTGAAGGCACCGAAAGCCACGTGGATGTGGCACTTGGGGACATGGGGCAGTGCCACCCCACGATCTCAGAGAGCTTTTCCCTTTGGAAACCCGGTGCTGTACCCGGCAGGAATTCCCTGCTGCCCCCCAGCCCTCTCCAGAGTGGAAGGGGAGCCACAGGACCGGGATGTGGAATGCTCCCAGTGTCTCCCAACTAATTGTGCTTTGTAGGAGAAGGGCTGAAACGAGGATAAAACCAGCCTGACGTGCCCATGAATGCCAAATGAACTCATCCCGCTCGGCGCCAGCGCGGGGAACACGGATTAATTCATCACCTGGGACACACAGAGCGCTCCCACCGCCACAGCCAGGAGGAGGAATCCTGTCCTTGGAGCCAGGAGAGCAGGAATCCTCTCCTTGGAGCCAGGAGAAGGAATCCTCTCCTTGGAGCCAGGAGAGCAGGAATCCTCTCCTTGGAGCCAGGAGAGCTGGAATCCTGTCCTTGGAGCCAGGAGAAGGAATCCTCCCCCTGGAGCCAGGAGAAGGAATCCTCTCCTTGGAGCCAGGACTCCTCTCCTCAGCACACACCCAGAGCTGGGCACAGAGCTGTGCTCCCTGGGGAGGATCTGCCACCAAGAGGGACACGGTGCCTTCAACAGCCACTCCTTCCCAAAAGGAACCTCCCAGCCTGAGGAGCTCGTTGGGGTTTCGTTCCTCTCCTCAAGGACTTCTGCTCCCCTTCCAGGGTACCAGCGAGCACCAAAGGGGCTCTCAGGCCCAGAATGGTTTGGGCTGGGAGGGATCTCAGGGATCATCCCGTTCCACCCCCTGCCATGGGACACCTTCCACCAGAGCAGTCACTCCAAGCCCACCCGGGCTGGCCCTGGACACTTGCAGGGATGGAAGGACATCCCCAGCTGTCCCAAGGTTACATCCAAAGGTCCCTGCCAAAGCTCCTGCTGCTCCAGCACCTGCACAGCAGCTCCCTGCCCTTCCCTGGGCCCAGACTCCTGGGCCTGTTCCCTGAACCCCTCCAAGGCACCGCAGCTCCCCTGCACTCCCTCCCACGGAAGCCTGAGACGTTCCCTGGCACTTTTGGAAACCAGCTCTGCCAGGGACGGTTCCGTCACACGCCGGCCTTTGATTTCCTACAGGAAGCTCACGGAGAGAGAGAGGGGCCCTTGAAGCTCCTTCATCTCCTACCTCTGAGCTCTGCCCTTTGCTCCAGCAGCATCTGCTCCCTTTCAACCTGCCCATATGCTCTGCAGAACTTTCCAGAGCTCCAGCCTGTTCCCAGAAGGCACCAACTCCTTGCTGAGGGGACTCATTAAAACTGGAGATCCTAAGAAACCACCTGCAAGGGGAAGATGGAAATGGCTCCGTGTCTCGCCCAGCTGGCTGGACACAGGGCCCATGCCTGCGCTAAGGACACGTCTGGGCACTTTCCTGGAAAGCCAGGCTTTAGATCATCCCTCAAGTCATCCTCCTCATCAGCAATTCCAGCTGGGGAAGAGCTTTCTCCAAGGTGTTTGGAGCACACTCTGTACTTTTTCAGCCGACGGGTCATTAAGAGCTAAATTATCCTTACGAGTGTCTTCTGAAAGGAATAAATGACGTCCCTGCACCACGGCAGGATAAATCCAGCCACATCTCCCTGGAACAGGCTGTGGGACCCTGCTGGAATCCTCGTCCCTGTCACTCACCTCGGCATGCCGAGGGCAAGCTCACGAGGTGGAAACTTTCCCCCCACCCTGCCTGCAGACAGCTCCTCCTCAGCCCCGCAGGGGTGAACTCTGAATCCCAGGGGCTTTCCTGAAAGCACCCTGGTGCCCTCAGAGGACTCACTCTGCCCTGCAGATGGAGGCAGAGGATACAGGGGTGAACTCTGAATCCCGGGGGCTTTCCTGAAAGCACCCTGGTGCCCTCAGAGGACTCACTCTGCCCTGCAGATGGAGGCAGAGGATGCAGGGGTGAACTCTGACTCTGGCTCTCCTCAAGCCCCTCTGCAGGCTGGTGCCCTCAGAGGATGCCTGGCTCTCTCCCCGTGCAGCGGGGCCCGGCACATCCTGTTTACAGCCCGCGCCGCTTCCCAAGGCAGCCGAGCATGGCGATTGTTGTCCTTGGGAATATGGTAATTGGGATATTTTTACCCAGCTCCAGAACATATTTACAGCCCACAGCAGACTTTCCACAACAATGCAACTTGGAAAGCTGTAAATATGGGACAATCGGCCCCAAACACCCAGCTAGCCTTCAACACGTCTTGGCATTTGGGACAGCAGCTCCATTGGAAACATATGGCAGGGAAAGCTTTCCCATGCAACCAGGGGCTGTGCTCCCTCCTGCTTTCGCTCTCGGGGCACTTGGGGGGCTCTGGCCTGCTTCTCCTGCCCCCCTGGAGCAGGAGAGGAAGAGCATGGGGGAGGACACGGACACCACACCGCTCCCAACCCCAAATAAAATCCCAAATCCTGGAACGCTTCGGACTGGAGGGGATTTTAAGGGTTGTAGCCACGGGCAGGGACACTGCCAGGGATGCAATTCCCAATTGCTCATCTCCCACCCAGCCCTGCCATTCCCTGTGGGAAGGGCAGGTCCCTCTCCCAGCCGAGGCGTTGGCAGCATCGGAGGGGATTTCCACGAATCCACGTCCGGAGCTGGAGCCGTGGAGAGGCCCAATTTATTTTAATTATCCGTGTTTAGAAGCGAGTAAACAAAGAGAGATGGGTTTAATGAAAAGGGACGAACAGCATGGGAGCAGCTGGAAGGGGTTTTTTTTTTTTTCTATCCCAATTGCTATTTTATTCCAGTCTTGAGTCACTTCTATCCCCAAATAAAGCAATTTTAATTTAGGCCAGAAATCTAAGCCCGGTTTGGATTCACACGGGCACCTAAAGCTGTGCACTCTGCATCTCTGGAAGTGTTGGACAGGGCTTGGAGCAACCTGCACCAGTGTGACGTGTCCCTGTCCTTGGCAGGGGTGGAATGGGATCGTCCTTAGGGTCCTTCCAAACCCAGATCATCCCAGAATCCTACGGTGCAACTGCAGCAATCTCAGTCTCAGTTTGGAACTTGTACAGATCTCTGGGCCCCCAAATCCCTGGAAAAATCAAACCCCACAAGAAACCGGCAGCTCTTGTGGTTTCTTTGTGCTGCAGGAAAGGTTTTGGTATCACCCCGTGTTTGTTCCTCGGAGGAGCAGCCCCAGCCCAGGGCAGGATGGGTTTGGAATGACCCAAAGGAACAAATCCTGAGAGTCCCTTGCTACCCTCAGAATTCCTTGGGCACTGCCAGGCATCCAGGGGCAGGATCCACAGCTGTGCCAGGGTCTCCTCATCCTCCCAGCCAGGAATTCCTTCCTGAAATCCCATCCAGCCCTGCCCTCTGGCAGTGGAAGCCATTCCCCGTGTCCTGTCCCTGCTCTCCTGGAGCCCCTTCAGGCCCTCCCTGCCACCCTAACCACGATTAAATGAGCAAAGAGCCTAAACCCTGTGCACACAAAGCTCCCAATCAACCCAGCAGATAACAAATCCAACTTTGCTCCTTTAGGAGCCCCGAGCCCTCCGTGCTCTCCCGGAAGAAGCAGCAATTAGGGAGGTGAGGAAAGGTAATGGCTTTCAAACACCCTGCTAATCCCAATATTAGTGCCTTGCAAAGGGAGAAGTGCCAGCAATCTGGAGGAATGCCCAGCGATCTGTCTTACCTCCAGTAATAAAACTGTGCTATAAACACGAGCGAGAGACTCGGGATACACTTTAACCTGCCCTTCTTTTNGCTGGGCATTCGGGTATCCCTTTATCCTGTCCTTTTTTTTTTTTTTTTTTTTTTTTCCCAGGCTATTCTTTAGCACCACTGCTAATCCAGTGGCTTTAAAAGCTGCTGGAGAGATCCATCAACGTGCCAACGGGAAGCCTTTTATTTAGGATACCGAGCTTTAAAGTCGACTTTATTTCAGCGCCGTGAAGGGCTGTTTAATCCTGGATCCCTTCAGCTGCTGGAAGGAAAAAGCACGGCGAGCAAACACCGACCGACGGCGGGAAGGGGAAGAGCTGACTCACTCTTCCCAGACTCGGTGACTCCTGCCTGTGGGATGTGCCTGAGGTGATCTCAGTCCCAGTTTCTGCAAGCCACGGACCCCCCACCCCGGAGTGATGCTGAGCAGGGTGCTGCTGCTCCCTTCTCCTGGAAGGAGGAGAGCCCCTTATCCCAGGAGCTGGAGCGATCCCACGGCAAGGTGTTTGAACGGCAGAGCCCTGGCAGTGTCCCTGCCCACGGCTCACCCTCCCATCCCATCCCAAAGCACTCCGAGTGCAGCCAGCAGCATTCCCTGCTGGAGCCCGACCTAAGGAAAGGCTGACTTTGGGGCCCCGGGCCGTGTCCCCTGGGAGCAGGGCTCCGAGCACAATAACAGCGGGACAGGACGTGCCTCATTTCCGAGGCTTCGGGGCCTTCCTTCCTGCACTCCCCACATCCTGTTGTGTGCTCGGGATCGCTCCTGCACCCAGTCCCTGCACTCAAACCCCTCAATTTGGTGCACGCAAAGGCCCCTCAGCTGGAAAGGACAGCCAGGCAGCAGAGCTCCCAGGTGGAGCGGGGATCTCAGAGAGTCAGGGAATGCTTTGAGCTGGAAGGGCCTTAAAGTGATCCCGTTCCAGCTCCCCCCACGGGCCAGGCTGGAATTTCCTGCCGTAGGAAATCACATCCATAAGGGGAATGAGTGTGCACTGACTGCTTCACCTGCGGGTGCTGAGGAATGAGCTGGTGCCTCCCCTCAGCAGCTCAGAATTCCTCTGGGCTGGGAAAACAAAGCCCAAGTCCCTGCAGGCTGCGTGAGGTTTTACTGAACCCGAGCTGGGAATAGGAGCTCGCGAGGAAGTTTACACACGGCACGACTGGGAGCCAAACAAAAGCCATTGTGTGGAGAGGAGCATCAACAAGAATTAATATGTTTTAGATTAATTGGTAAAACGTAGCGGGACAAAACTTGAGGGATTTGGCTAAAACCACCCCAAATTTGCTGGGAAATTCAATGGATAGGATCAGCTGACCCCTCAGTCTCAGGGACTTCCTGAGCTCCAAGCCCCATCCCAAATGTGAGGAACAATCTTTGTGAGGCTGCTCTTGATTAACTCCTGCGTAAATAAAATCTGAATCAGCCCCCATTTTCCCCAGAGAAAGGAATCAAAACAACGTGCACCCGCTTGCTCAATCGCTCCCCAAAGTCCGTATTTCGGCTTTTCCTGGTGGAATTAGGCATCCCCAGAAATGGCAATGCCCTCATGCCAAATGGCTGGTCCAGAAGCACATCAGAAATCCCTGTCTGCTGGGATCCCATTCCCCGTGTCAACAGAGCATGGAAGCCCCTAAGTCATGCAGGCATCTCAAGCTCCCTGGTTGGAATCCAGGGATGATGCTGGAGCTGCCTGAACTCAGGGATACCAGAGCCCACCCAGCTGCCATCCCCAGACCCCACTGCCCCAGCTCCTCAGAGATTTTCCTCCGTCCTAGCAATTCCCTCCCTCTGTGATTCTCCCGTTTTGTGTTCTATAAAAACAAACCAACAGCACAGCCCAGCCTGCAGCCCAGCCCGACGCAGGGTGACGGGGTTTTGCTGCAGAAGCAGCACAGGCAGCCCTGAGTTGGCTGTGTATTTATTTTTTATAGGAAATCTGGATAATGGAAACCACATACAACCTCTTGGATTTTTCCTATAAATATCTCAGCAGTCTCAAATCTCCGAGCACAATGCAAATCCACTCGGCTTTGACTCCTTTCAGGAAATTCTCAATGACTTCCTGTCACAAAGTCCAATAATCACTGTCTCTTCTCCAACCATTCCTAATTGCTCTGCTTCCAAAGTGTGTCCCAACTTTCTCTGCAGGATGGAGTCCAAAGTCTCATCTCTGCATCCCTGACTCTTCCCCGGGAGCCAGGCTTGCATTTGCCGTGCTCCCAAGGGATTTCCTGTTCCCTCACTTTACCATCAGCAAAGGGAGCTGCACTTCAGGCTCAAGGAAGGAGATTTAGCCAGGTACCCTGTTGGTGTTTCTATGGAAGTAAATCCATACTGTGGGTGTGAAAACCTCTGGCAGCCTCAGGAGAGAGAAGCCCAGATTGCTCCAGCCCCATCCAGCCTGGCCTGGGACACTTCCAGGGCTGGGATCTGGAATCCAATCTCCTCTACATCCACACTGCCATTCCCACAGCTCCTTCCCACACTGCCCTCCCTCTACACGTCCACGTGGGTGACAGCTCCAATTCCCAGGAATTCTACCCAAAATAAAAAAAAAAACCAACCCAACCCAACCAAAATACTTCTGGCCAGCCTTGAAAGCAAAAGCAGGGAAATCCACATTGTTTGGGCCAGGGGAAAAAAATCAAGGGCTGCAGCAGTGGGTTGGGAATTTGACCCCAGTTGGGTTCTGGAGACAGGGGTTCACTCCAAAGATCACACTCAGGGTTTACTCCACACGGATAGAAACAACCAGATTCATTCCCACTCCCATGGAGACATCAAACCCGGAGTACGGCGGTGCAGGGATCCACCACAGCTTCCAGGGAGCTCCAATTCCCTGTTAATTACCCCTGGAAAATAATTGGGCGCCAAATCTGGGCACACCGCTCACTTTGGCAGCTCATGACAGATTCGTCTCGAAAGTGCTGGGAAAAGAAAGATAATTTTGGAGCAAATTGATCAGAGTGCAGATATTGATCCTTGTGGCCTCCTTGGCGTTCCACAGGTTTCCTTGGAGTTGATTAATTAGGGAGGCTCCCCCTTTGCAGGCATTAAACCCCTGTTGGTGCTAATGACTCCTCTAATCTGGAATTGCCGGCGCTCGCAGGGACACGATGCCTTGGCCACAGCAAGCACTCAAAAACTGGCCTGGGACTGAGCTCGGCTTTAAGCTCAGCCCAGGTCAGGCTTATTCCTGGCACCGTCCAAGGGCGGGTTGGATGGGGCTTGGAGCAACCTGGGATAGTGGAAGGTGTCCTTGCCCACGGAACCGATGATCCTTCAAATCCCTTCCAAGCCAAACCCTTCTGCGATCCCAGCGAGCCGGGGAATCTGCCAACAAATCCAGCAAATCACCTGGAATGTCGGAAATCACCCCGCTTGATACCTCCAGCTCCTTTTCCTGTGACCTTTGTCCAGGAGGATTTGATAGCAAACTCCTAATAAAGGAGTTGGCAAACATGTCGGGAGGCAGCCGCAGCTTTCCTGCTCTCAGTGGGAAGTTTATAGCCTGGATTCTGTTCCAATGGCTGTGCATACCATTAGCATATTTAAATAGGCTGCTTCCCAAATTAAAGTGGAAGGAGCTATAAAATGCTGTTGGCTGTGCTCAGTGTCTCCTTCTGAATCAAAATTCAGCCTTCCCTAAGATGTTTTTTTGCCTTGAATTTCGACAAAGAGGGAAGACTTTGAGGGAAAATAAGCAAGGCAAAAAGGCAGTTGAAGTACTCAGTGTTTACTACTGAGGTACTCCTGCCTGCATTCACCAGGAGCACTGGGGAGAAAAGGAATTGGAATTCTGGTCACAATTTAGATCCAGCAGACAGAAACTGTGGATCAGGCCAGTTCTCAGTAACCATTTTCCCTGCATTCCCCCAATGTCCTCGGCTGTTTCTCAGGTATGGATCAGAGGGGCCCCAGCCCTCGGAGCACTGGTGTGGTCAGACTGGATGGGGCTTGGAACAAGCTGGCCTAGTGGGTGGTGTCCCAGGGAGGAGGTAACCCTTGAAATCCCCTGCCAGCCAAACCAGGACTGTCCAGAAAACCCAGTAACTCCTTCTCTCTTAGCTACGAGATTGATTTACTCCACCCTTGGATATCCCTCCAGCCTTGGCTCTGCACTCTGCAGCCCATCCTGCGCTTGGAGACCTCAGCCTGGAGCTGCATCCCCACAGGGAGCCCATCCCAGCACTCCCAGTCAGCACATGATGCAAACCAGGAGGGAACCGCTCCTCTCTTCCTGCTGAATCGTGGCACGAAAGCAAAAGGAAACACATTCTCCTAGTCCAGCAGAAAATATTCAAGGGGGTGAGTCAGGAGTTCCAAAAATACATTTCCTAAGCTGCAAAACAGAGCTGAATGTTGCCATGGCACTTTGGGAGAATTCACAAGTCTCCAGCTTGTTTCGGAGATGAATCAAACGCGAGCGAGCCGCGTTTGCGGCTCCCCTCGCCTGCCTTCGGTCACTTTTGCCACTGATTTCATTTGTTGTTTTTTCCCTGGCTTCTCGGGTTGAAAGCCAAACCTCTGAGAGGGATTGAAAGGGGCGGGTGGGCGTTAGCAGGGTCTCCACGAGCGCCTGGCTACCCCATTCCCAGCCACGGCAGAAATGCTTTGGGTTGGAAGGGACCTTAAAGGCGATCCAGCCACGGGCAGGGACACCTTCCACAGCCCAGGGTGCTGCAGACACAACAAAGGAGCCCTGCGCTTCCCAAAATCCTGTTGGATCCCTGTCTGCAAACGCAGCCCCAGCTGCGGAGGAAATCCGGATCCTCCCCAGAAGCGGGGCAGGATGGATTCAATCAGCTCTTGCACACAGACAGCAAGGTGCACGAAGGTGGGTGTTCCCAAAAACAAATAAAAAAAGAGAGAGAGAGAGAGAGAGAGAGGGAAAAAAACCCGAAGCACATTCCTAGTCCAGGCTCTTATTCACATCTGTTTAAGTTTGGAACGTCTCCAACAAGTCTGCCATTCCCGCAGGAGGAAAAGCAGGATTGGAACGAAAAGGGAGCTGGGTCCAAGACAGGCCTGGCTGTGCCAAGGACTGTGGATCCTCTCTGTCCCTCCCAGGAGCAGGGAATTGAGTGTGACCTCCCTGACCCAGCAGCACGGGGACAGCCGTGTCACCTCGCCTGACCTCATCCCGCGGCCGTGCCGGCACAGCCGGAGGCATCCGCAGGAAGGATTGAGGGAATGTCACCTCTGCGTTCCAGGGACCCGAGGGCAGCCACAGCTTCTCTGTGCCGGGGCCTCCCCACCCTCCCAGCCAGCAATTCCTTCCCAGGATCCCAGCCAGCCCTGCCCTCTGGCACTGGGGAGCCATTCCCCGTGTCCTGTCCCTTGTTCCCTGTCCCTCTGAGCTCTCCCTGGATGCCTCCCTTCTCCAGGTGAACACCCCCAGCCTTTCCAGCTTGGCTCCAGAGCGCCCAGGAGCAGATGTTGCACACTCCTGTTTCCCAGTGCTTGTGCCTGGGAGCGATCCCCAAGGAATCACGATCCAACCCCTGAGCCGACGGAATCCACCCCCTTCTCCAGAATCACTTCCCTTAGAATCAAACCTGCTGAGATCCTGGCTCTTCCCTAAGTCTGTCTGGGAGCTGAACTCTCTAGAAGCCCCTTCTCAATCCCAAATCCCAAAGGAAAGCAGGGAACAGGAGGGATGGGTTTGATTGTGTTGCCAAGTTCTAAATGCAAAGTCTCCAGTTGCTGTGAGATGCAAATCAGCTCTCAGCCATTCGCTCGGCTTCGGAGCCGGGTGGCACCAGAAATCAAAATTAGGTGAGAAAATTAATAAATTAGCAATTTCCCGGGCTTCAATAATCCTGCCTTGATCATTCCCTGCAGCGGATGGGCCCCGGGTTTACATTTCCAGCCTTCCTGTCAGAAACAGACTTAACACTATTCTAACATTTCGTGCTTCCAGGGCTTTTTCCCAGGATGGCAAGAAACAACTCCCAGGGAGCATTTCCATCAATCAGAGTGGAGAAGGAAGAGGGAAAAAAAGTCCAGGAAAAGAAATGGCAGAGTCCTGGCCTGCAAGTGTCCAAGGTTGGATGGGGCTTGGAGCAACCTGGAAGGTGGCTGTGCTCTTGGCAGGGACTGCAACGGGATGATCCTTCAAATCCCTTCCACCCCAAACCATTCCATGCCTCCTGACACCAGCACCCAAAGAAAGAATTATCAGAAAGTGTCTGATAGGGCACCCAAGACCTGCACAAGTGCACCTGCACCTTCCTTTCTCCATCCCAGACATTGGGAGCACATTCCCGCTTTTCCCTGGCAGGCCAGGCCTTTTCCACGCGCTCCCAAAGGCATAAAGCCTTCCTTGTTGGATTCACTTTGCTCTAAGCCCACCGGCACAGCTGCTGCTCACAGTGACCAAAGGCAAGGAAATCCTTTTCTCCAGCACCGCTCCAGCGCCCGGGCAGAAAATGGCGTGGGGCAAAGTGCTGGAGCGCTTGGAGCGGTTCGATCCGGAGTTCAGCGGCTGAGCGCCGCGACTCCCAGCCTATTCAACATTCCAGCAGCAGCAGCAGCAGCAGCTGCAGAAGCCCGAGCCTCAAACACCGCCCTCCCTCTCATTGCAGCTCGTTTTATCCATTGTCCCCGGGCAGAGGAGCCCCGGGAAGGTTTGGGGGGTTCCGTAGGAAGTGCCGATGGCGGCTGATGAGAGCCATTGGGGATTTCAATGGGAGCGGGCACCGGGAGGGGAGAGGCGATCACAGCGCACCCAACACTGAGCTCCGGGAACCTCGGCACGGCCGGGGGGGAGAGCATCCGGAGTGCCAGCGCAATTCCTGACGGATGGAACCCGCACCGAGGGCAGCCTCCCTTCCCCTCCTGAGGAAAACAGGTTCGGGAGGAGCTGAGCAGAAAAGGAGAGCGGCATCTCCCATTGCGTTGCGCAGCCTTCCTGCCCAAAGCCCGCAGCCAGAGCTCCGCTCGTTCCCCCTGTGCCCCAAAGCTGGGCAGCCTCTCCGGCTCTGCCCGCGTTGCCGGCGTTCCGGAGCCGGCTGCTTTGGGTGAGCTGCCGGGATGAGCCGAGCGCAGCCATTCCTGCCCAACAATACCGGCTCTTTGTTTTCCCGGGCTCCCCAATCTGTCCGTCCATCTGTTCTCCCTTGCTTTAGATTCCCGTTTGAAGCTCCTGGGGAAGGATCCTCCTCTTTGTTTCGGCTCCGTTCCCTCGCAAGGAGGTTGGAGTTCAGACCCAGCCCACCCCTGGCACTGATTTTCCAAAGAAATAAACCAAAGGCCCCGTTTTACTGGGGATCCAACTCGTTTCCTCGGGAATCTTCGCCTCACGGATTCCCGGGAAACGGATCAAAAAGGGAAGCAGGCAAGATGAGTTGTGTTGGGCAAAGATGGAGAAACAAGGAGATTTTGCTTCCTGCTTTCCATTTTTTGACTCCCCAACTTTGGAAGCAAAGGGCACGAAGACAAAGCGCTGCGCTCCAGCCTTGTGTGCGAAACGCAAGGATTTGCTGCTTGCTCCTTGTCCCACTTCCCCGTGTGACTGGAGCCGAGTTCGGAGCAAGCGGTGCCACGGGAAGACTCTGAAAGCACTGGAAGGTTTCCTTTCCCCTGCTGCCCACTGGGAACATCCCCAGATCCGCCAGGCCAAAGGTGCAGAACAGCAAAGGAAGGAGAAAAGAGGTGAAAGCTCTCACAAAGAGACCCATTCCTCGGTTTCCTCTTGGAAAAAAAAAAATCCCTGTTCAGAGGTCTATTTGTTTGGCAGCTTTTGTTGGGGCTTTTTCCCGTTTCGCAACCATCCCAGTTTGTTTTCCTTCCTCGCCCCACCGAGCCAATGATAAACCACAAAAATAGCATTGCACGGATACGCTAAAGCCATCAAATATACGGCAAGAACGGGGAACGATTCATTAACAGAGAATTAATTTTCCAAATGCGTTCCATGCGTTCTGAATCGACAAGAGCCCTTTTCCACGGCAAAGGAAACCTTCGGCACCTTCCTGCCTGGAGCCCGAGGGGAAGCCAAGGGGCTCTCAGCGTGGCCAGACAGGTTTGGTGGCTCCACATGGGTCTGTGGAATCCCAGACGCACCAAAGGGCTTCTCCCTGTCAACTAAAAACTCCTCCTGCACCGGGAACTTTTCCACTGGAGCCGTGTTTATTATCCCAGGATTCGTGCAGGGAATAAGGAGGCTCTGCTCGCACAGCACAGCCTGAGAGACAAAACCTACCAAAGCCAGGATTTGATCCTCTAAAAAATCAGACTCGACAAACGGAGTCCAAATCCACCCAAAGGTTTGGAATGAGAGCATCAGGAATTAAAGCACTGACTGGCTGCTCAGTGCTCCTGGCAGTGATGGGCTGTCCCCCTCACTTCCCCCGTATTTTTAGGGAAAAGCAAGGAGAGAAATGCCAAATCTTCTAAATTAATTCCCAATCCCTGGTTCTTGTTTTCTCTCAGGAGGTTCAGAGCAGGGAAAAGGAAGCACAATTCTGCCTGACTCATTATTGCCATGACATGAATTGCATGGAAAAGGCAAAAGCCAAACAGGACCACGTCCCAGAGATGTTTTAATTGCTGATATAAAACTGTGACAGGGAGAGCAGCATTTTCTTTTCTTTTAAGGAAGTCTTTTCCCGGATAGGATCTCATTAAACATTGCTGCAAAAGAAAAACATCCCATTTACAGGATAACATCTCCTCATGATTAAGGCCCTTCCAGGCTTGAAACACGAGCCACTACCCAAGAAAATATGGATATTTATTTCCTTCCTGCCATAAAAAAGTCCTGCAAGATTGCTGAAAAAGGAGCAGGAAACTTGCACGGCCTGGGATCTGCAGCCTAGGATTTGTGGGGACGAGGAGGTTGGGATCATCCTCCCAGGGTGTTCCAGCCACTCTGGAATCTCCTCTTGGTTGACAATTGGTCCCAGGTCGGACTCCATGACCTTGGAAGTCTTTTCCAACCTCAGCGATTCTGGGATTCTGTGATTCTCCAGACCAGGTCCCACAGCATTAAACGAAAATGGAATTTAATCTCCTACGTGGATATGAAAAAAGACCAGTGGAAAAAACCCTCCTGGTGCTTTTAGTCCCTTTTCAAGAAGTTCTATCAAATAAATGTCTTTGGCCAACTCCATTAGGGAGCAATTAGACCTTAATGGCCGTCTAAATCCATTATCAGTGGACATTTAACCTTGCAATATTTAAAGATAATATTTAATTTGAGCAAATTAATGGGCTGCCTGTGAGACCAAAGAGATCTACTTAGGCTCTCTGGTTTTCCATCGGGGATATTTCCCTTTGGATAGTGTGACAGGAAACTGGGCAAGTGGGTCCTCACGTTTGGAGTTCAAATAAACAATATGGGTTAAACCCAGAGCAAAATCTCAAATCAGCACCTGCTTTGTCCTTCTTACTGCTCCCATTATTTCCATATCCATCCAGTTATTCTTGATCCAGTCCAGGGACAGCTTCCACTGTCCCAGGCTGCTCCAAGCTCCATCCAGCCTGGCCTTGGACACTTGCAGGGATTCAGACAGCTGCTCTGGGCACCCTGTGCCAGGGACTCATCACCCTCCCAGCCAGGAATTCCTTCCCAATATCCCACTCTGATAGAGGGAAGCCATTCCCCCTCGTCCTGGCACTCCAAACCCTTGTCCAAAGCTCCTCTGCAGCTCTCTCAGAGCTCCCAGCCCTGCAATTGCATCCCAAGGAAAGTGCGAATCCATCATTCGACACCGAGCTACAAATTGCAGCTTAAGGAGGAAATCTCCCTCCTCATCCCAAGGATCTTGCCACTGAATTCCCACCAGGGCAGGACTAAAAGCAGGGAACACCTTAAATCCGTGTCTGCAGGGAAGCGCGCGCGACGCTCCGAGATGTCATCGCCGGCGTCTCTTTACAGCCAAGTGACAACATCCAACGTCTGCACCGTTTGAGTCCCCGGAGAACTTCCCCGACGGGAGCGAAGGCACGCCGATGGAAAAACCTGGGGAAGCTCCAGAAGTAGGTTGCCATCTCATTGCCACGTCGGGAGGTTAGAGGTGTTTCCTCTGCGAAGCCAGCGCTCGAAATAGCGCTGCCTCTGCGGGCGGGGCGCGCTCGCCGACGGCGGCAGAGAGGAGCCTGGCACGCGGCCACCCACCTTCGGGGAGTCACGGCCAACGCCGGGCGCCGGCACGCGTGGAACTCGGCGTGGCAGGAGCCCACGGGATCCCTCCTCTGCCACAGGCACAACTCCTCTTTGGTAGGAGGCCTGGAGTCATGGAATGGCTTTGGCTTGGAAGGACCTTGAAGCCCATGGGCAGGGACACCTCCCACTGTCCCAGGTTGCTCCAAGCCCATCCAGCCTGGCCTGGGGCACTGCCAGGGATCCAGGGGCAGCCACAGTTGCTCTGGGCACCCTGTGCCAGGGCCTGCCCACCCTCCCAGGGAAGAATCCAGCATCACTGAGGAGAAGCTCTGATGGTGGAAGGAAGCAACGGACGGACACCAAACCTCGGGAAGATCGGTTTCCATCAGGAAACCGCCAAAATCCAGGAGCAACACTCAAACAGACATAGTTGTGCCTTTCAAACCTTATCAATTTCAGGAATTCCAACACTAGCAATTAGGGAATTGGCCTTTGGAGGTGAAAAGCTCCTGAGAGGAGCCGCCCTCTCTCCACACTGCCAGAAGACAAGTGGGGGCCAAGTGCTGCTTGCACCCCTGGAGCCGTTCCTGAACTTGACCTTAACAACCCCTGACCTTTTTCACTGTGCTCAGGGTGCAAAGTCACTCTTCACCCATGGTTTCTCACCCGTGGCTTTGGGGTCAGGCTGATCTGGCCCTGCTGGAGCAGGAGAACCGGGGTGTAATTACACTCTGCTCCTGTCAGAGAGGAATCTGTAGTACATCGCTAATGTGTAAATGACTAAATAACTTAATTAGGTGAAATGAAGTGCACTTACAACCACAGATGCTTACGCCGGATCGGAATAATGTGGTGTGTGGGAATATATCCTTGGTTTTTTTTAAAGATGTTTATATTTAACACTAGGCCAAGGAAATGCAGAGCGTGCACTGGTGAGAAGGATGGCAGGGAATTTTTTTAAAAGGGAAAAATGTTTTCCACATCCTTACAAATTGATGGAGAAAACCATTTTCAAATCACGTCAAAATGCTGGAAGGAAACAACTTTTCGATCCCTGCAAATACAGCATCCCAGCAAAAAAAACCTTAAGGGGAAAGGGAGAATGAGTGGCTCCTCTGGGCAAGCTTAAATAAACAAATAAGCAGAGCTCTCCTCTTCCCAGCTCCTCCATTCCTGAGTGGAGCACTGAGGCTGGAAAAGCCCCGCAGGATCATGGAGTCCAACCTGTGACCGATCCATGCAGGCATTCCTTGGAGCGGGCACTCCAAACCTCCCTGGGCAGCCCCTGAAAATGGCTGACCCTTTCAGGGAAGAAGCTCCTCCTAGGGAAGTCAGCAGGAAAATTCCTGTTGCTTTCCATCACCGGGGAAGAGCAGAGAGTGCACTTGGTGAGTCAAAGCACGGGACCGAGCTGGCCCGTTTTCCATGTGAGCCTGACAGAGAAAGAAATCACTCCCAGCACTTGTACTCATCCATTCATCCATATTCATCCTTCCCCTCTCCCCCAAGGCAGGCTGGAGGTGAATGGAACACCACCACCGGCACCAGGAGGAGCTGAATGAGCCCAATTACGGGATGTGCGCGTGGAGGAGGCTTCAGCCAACGAAGCCACTGGGAAATGGGAGCTTTCATTTTTCCATTGATGGAGAAAAGGGAAGTGCCTGCACAAGTACCTATGGAGATGGAGCACATCTCATGCCCAGAAAACAGCCTGGGGTTCTGGAAGGTTCCCTGCCCACGGCACAGGGTTGGAACAAGCTGAGTGGTCAAGTCTCAAAGCATCCCGGGACTCTAGGAAAAGAAAGTCAAGGCTCCCAAGCTGCAGTGCCCAGATAGCATTTTCCACGGTATCTTTCCCCTAGTTGTTAATTAGTCGCCTCTAATGACAAAGAGAAGTAGTTGTCAGAATTCCAAAAAAGGCAGACGCTGAAAAAAATTCCTAAATTCAGGATTAGGCAGCGAGCTGCCCAAAGTTTCGATGATTCCGTACGGAACCGTCACTAAACGAGAAGTTTTTCCCTAAAAGTCCTCTCACGAAACTCTAAAGATCCAAACCCTTTTCAAGCTGGAAAAAGAAGTTGTCACAATGATTTTGGGAGAGCAAAATAGCTGGTGGATGGAAGGCAGAATTGGGACTGAGTCAAAAGTGTCGGAATAACGAGTTGGAATCTGTTGCTATTAGTCACCGCCTTGGAAGCAAATGCAAAGCTGCTAATGCTGGGGATGTTGAGGAGTGCAGAGACTCCCTGCCACTTGGAAGGAATTTTCTAGGATGAGATGAAACGGTGAGGCGGCAAATCTTCCCTCTCTTGAGGTCCAAAGGAGAATTGTACCTCGCAGGAAGGGGAGAGGAGGTGTTTGCCTCTCCCGGGAAGTGTCACCCTCGGAAGGGCCTCCATTTCACATCTCCTCCTTGGGAGCCAAGCGAAATCAATTAACTCTGCAACTGGAACCAATTAACCCTCGCAAAAGCACAACACCAAGCACAGTGGCAGTCTTTAATAAATGGCATAAATGTAATAAATCCATAAATAAGAACGGAAAAACGCCACAGGCTGGGGCCGCCAGGCTGTAGCAGGTGGGCTCCTGCTTCTTTAGCGACAGCAGAAGTGTTTGGGGGTCTAAAAACAACCACAAACTTCCACAAAATGGGGATTTTGGCAGCCCCGGGGGACGGCTGGGACGGGATTCATCCCGTTGAACCGCAGCCACCTCAAAGCAGGGCCGCCGTCCCCGAGCCGGCTCTCCGAGCGGGATGAAGACGGATCCCTTGAAAGAGGCACCTTCAACCCTTATCTTCAAGGCAGATAAAGCTGCCTTATCTCCAGGGAGGCACCTCGACGCTTCCGCTCGATTAAGATGCCAGTGTTTGATCCAAGTGGCAGTAGGGAGATGGGTGCCATCTGTGACACGAGCCAGCAGCCCGGCCTCCCTTTCCCTTCCCTTTCCCTTCCCTTCCCTGGCTCCCAGCACGGTGGCCAGGAGCGGGAACAATGCTCTGCCTCCAATCCCTGCCTTCGCTGGCAGCTCTCAGCTTTCAATTCACTCCTGCCCTTAGCCAGCTTTTTTCCTGCCTTTTTGCAATCGAATTCTGAGCACCACCACCGGCCAACGGGAGTCTGCTGGACAGACGATCCCGGTTTGCTCGCAAATTCCCTCCTGAACCGGCTCTTTCCGACAGCAACGGGCGAGGCGCGGGGCTCAAAGGGGCAAAACAGCTTTGGAAATATTACTAAAAAAATTCCAAAGTCGACACACAGCACTGGTGACCCCTCACCATCCCCTGTTCCCTGGGAGGACTCCGTCCCAACCCTCTGGACACCACCACGGGTTGAATTTTCCAGCGCTGAGCTGAATAAGAGGAGACAAGTTTCTCTTCTAAAAAATAAAAAGAAATAAAGCTGCTTCTTTGATAATCCTGCACTTTCTGTTTAAGCTCCTGCTCTTTTGGATTAAGGAAAGAACAACTCGCCATTAGGGCCTGCCCTGTTTATCAACATCGCAATTGTGCCCGAGAGCCACGGGATTTATTTTACACTTCAAAAGATGTTAGAAACCAGTTCTATCTCTATTGAAAGTTTCAATATAATATTTAATAGAACTCATCCTTCCCTTCTAGTCAGATACTGGGGTTTGATGGCTACAAGCACTTGCAGGGAGGGGGATTCCGGGAGTGGAAAAATGCAAATAAAAACGACTCGATCTGCTCAGTTTTGGCTTATAGGTAGTTTCGCTTCCTTCCTCCCTGCCTAAATGGTAAAAAAAGAACTTTTTCTGCACCTTAGACAAGACAAGAGAAGGCTGGAATTAAAGTGCTTGGAGTTGCTGCCTAAGTCACATCCAGGCAAGCCCACGGGCCGGACACAGGAGAACCCTTGGGTTTGGAACGTGTTTCACCAGTGCCCCACTCACAAAAAAATGGCCAAGCTTTCAACTCGGGCTTTGTGCTGCAAAAAACCCTCAATTTTGTCCCCAACAGCCCCAATTTTGCCTCCAAAAGCCCGAATCTTGCCCGGCAGCGCTCAGATAATGAAGGGCTTTTGCTGTCCTAAATGAGCTCTTTATATACACCATCTATAAATTTCTTTTCAATCGGACAATATCCCGGCGCCGCAGCTAAATCGGGTTTGTGGCTGAAAGGGAAAGGCCAATTTAACGCCAATAACTCCCCGGCTAAAGGCTGCTGCAAGGAGCGGCGGCAAGGAGCGGAGCAAACCCAGCTCTGCCCTTCTGCTCTGATCCTGGCTGCTTTTCCAGGTGAACTTCCTAATTGGAGAGCAGCACATTCCCAGGATTGGCAGTGCCCTCCTGTCACGGGCAGCAGCATGGCTGCTCCTGGCTGACCAAAGCTCTCAATCAAAGCTCGGCACCGCGCTGCCGCCGCTAATTAACGCCGCGCGCTTCCGTAAGGCGCGGATTCCGGGATGAGAAAATGAACCTACGGAATAAAAACGGGGAAAGTACGTGGAATGTGAACCAGAAACGCACGGCACGTAAATAAGGTTAAAAAAAGTCTGTGGAATATCTGCGAGGGCATTCGGAGAGGGAAAAGCCCGATGTCCATTCGGTAATGCGCTGGTTCATAAATTAATGCTCTAATTTGTGGTGTTTACAAAAGAGCTCATTTTAGGAATGGGAATTTTCCTCTGTTTATCCAACAAGACCCAGGATTTCCTAAGTAAGTGTATGTTTCCAAAGAGTACAAAATCAACAAAGGGCTTAGGGACAGAAAACCCAAGCGAAGCGACGCTTGCTGACAACTCCGACCCCGCTGGATAAAGAATCATCTGCGCGCTGCTGGGGCCCTCACACATCATTTCATGCACAATCCAAGGAAAACAGCAAATCTGGGAAAAGCAGGAGGCCCAAGAGCTCGGGTGCTGCTGTGGATGAAGCCAGGACATGCTGCTGTAGTCTCAAGTAAAACTTACTCAAGCTCTCGGGCCACTTCCATCTCTGGTGTCGGGTCTGCCTTACCAGGAAGGCAGTGGCCTCATCCCTGGCTCCTCTCCCAAAACACCTGCTGTCACTTCTTCCTTTAAAAAACGAGGAAAACTAGGCCATGCCCTATGGAAGTCTCAGCAAGGCTGGCCTGTGCTCACAGGTATTCCCAAAGTCCCCCCCAAAACAGCCTCGTGCCACTGGCATCGCAGCCCTGGAACTGCCTCTGCCCCAGCCTCTTCCCTGCCTGTCTTTGTTCCTGAAATCCCAAAGAAACGAGTCTGGTTTGTGTCATTTCATTAGATCCCAATATTTCAGCCTCTCCTCTCCCAGATCCCGTGGTCAGCTCAAACAGGGACGCAGCACCAGAGCATCCTCAAGGAGAGAGGAGAGTTGAGAGGGAATTTATTTGCATTTGCCAGCTTAGCTCCCAGGCTGGAAGTTTGTATTCCAGCCACAAAGTTCCCGGAGAGGTTTGCCCTGGCAGTGCTGCTGGACCCTTCAGCAGTGGCCCTGGCAGGTGCTCCCGCAATCCGAGGCCATAATTCAATCAAGCCTTGGGCTGACGTCAGGAACAAAAACAACTCAAAGGCTGTTTGTGAACGGGCCCAGAACCCCTGAGATTCAATTAGAGCCTTGATATTCCATGGGGAATCTTATTTAGCTGGATTTAATATCACCAAAGCTCGGGAGCAGTTATTTATCAAATAGGTTGAGCGCATTTAAATGTACAGGCAATGGAAAAGCACGTTCAGCCCACAATCCCAAATGTGCAGGAGCGACAGCACCAGGAGCGAGTCTGATTTTGAGATGCTACGGCACAAAAAGAACCCGACCCCTGTTTTCTGCGGGGTTACACCCGTGCCTGAGGATGAACCCGGTGATTTCTGCCCTTCCCCGTTTGTGCTGCAGAAATCCTGATCCCCGTGTCCTTGAGACTGCACAGGGCTTTGGGTTGGGATTTGAACGTGCACTTGGCTGGGACCACGGGCTGACACACACACACACAGGATGGAGCACACACACACATAGGATGGAGGATAAACACACACACACAGGATGGAGAATACATGTACACATATAGGATGGAGGATACACACACACACAGCATGGAGCACACACACACAGCATGGAGCACACATACGCACACATAGGATGGAGGATAAACACACACACATATAGGATGGAGCACACACACACAGTTTGGAGGATACACACACACACAGGATGGAGCACACACACACATAGGATGGAGGATAAACACACACACACAGGATGGAGAATACATGTACACATATAGGATGGAGGATACACACACACACACAGGATGGAGGATATACACACACACATAAAATGGAGCACACACACACATAGGATGGAGCATACACACACACACACATATATAGGAGAATACACAGACGTGTAGGATGGAGCACATACGTGCCCACACATATAGGATGGAGCAGGTATCACACACATGTGACTGAGAGGGAACCATGCACACACATTGTGCCAAAGGGATGTACACGTGTGACAAAGCAGGGTTTCTATACAGACACATCCATGGGACTGAGGGGACCGGACACACACATGTGCGACAAAGCAAAGTGTCACGCAAACACACGTGTGACAAAGCAGCGTGCTATATACACACACGTGTGACAAAGCAGCGTGTCACACACACACGTGTGACAAAGCAGAGTGTCACACACACATGTGTGACAAAGTGGCGTGCTATATACACACACGTGTGACAAAGCAGAGTGTCGCACACACACGTGTGACAAAGCAGAGTGTCACACACACATGTGTGACAAAGCGGCGTGCTATATACACACACGTGTGACAAAGCAGAGTGTCACACACACACGTGTGACAAAGCAGCGTGCTATATACACACACGTGTGACAAAGCAGTGTCGCACACACACGTGTGACAAAGCAGAGTGCTATATACACACACGTATGACAAAGCAGCGTGCTATATACACACACGTGTGACAAAGCAAGGTGCCATATGCAAACATACACAATAAAGGAGAAGCCATACATACACAGGTGATATAAGCCGGGTGTNACACACACACACACACACACATGACAGAGCAGGGTGTCACACACACACACATGACAAAGGAGCCTACACATCCCCAGCCATACCCCAGGCCAGGGTGCCACGCAGCCCCAGCAGTGCCCTGCCATTGGGAGGCCGGGCACAGGGCAGGAAGGGCCGGAGCTGCCGGGAATGCTGCCAGGAACGCTGTCTGCATCCTGCATGGCACCTGCCATGGAATCGCTCCCAGCCCAGAGCCGGAGCCGCTTCCCCTCTCCCGGGAGCCTGGGCTCCGCGCCGCCGCCGTGCCAGGGTCAGCGCCGTGCCAGGCGCCCGGCGCGGCCCGCGGCAAACCCCCGGCAAAGGACGCGGTGCCACGGCACAGGAGCCCAGCTGTGCCAACGCCGCCCGCCGGATCCCGCAATCCAAACGGGATGTGCACCAGCACCGACAACAATGGCACGCAGCTACTACTGCCATTGCTACCAGGAGTAGGCTCGCAGATGTGGCCGCTGCACAAAGCTCTCACACCGACAAATGCACCCAACATCCACCCAAAGCATCCTGTTTTTCCATCCACCTGGCTGGATGTAGGCTCGGCTGCCTAGCATTTACCTTGGGGGAAGGAATAAACCTTCTCCAGCCTCTCCCCAGGTTTTTCTGGATAGAGTTTGCTAGGAAAAGGAATTCCACGGAATAAACACTCCAGCCTCTCCCCAGGTTTTTCCTGATAGAGTTTGCTAGGAAAAGAAATTCCACAACAGCCTTAAAAAAAAAAATAAATAAAAATTAATTGAGAATTCGGACGTTCCATCCCTCTGCTTTGCCAGGAAGTTTTCCCTGCAAACGGCTCTGAGATTAAAATTTAGCAGGTGAGTGTTACCAGCCCAGAAATTTGTGCCCGAATTCCCAGAGGGCACAGAGGTGAACACGTTGGGCACAGGACACCTCCCAGACCCCCAAAAATCAGTGGAGGCCCCTCCACATCTCCTTGCCACCGACGGAGGGGCGGCACCAGCTGCGGGAGGAAATTTGGCGACGACTTTTCCCAATAAATGAGGGCAAAATTGAATTATTGCAGGGAGCGGGATGAAGCGCTGTCATCCCTCCTGGCTGCCGAGGTACAGCAGGAACCGCAAGGAGTAGCCACTGGCAGATGGCACATCCTCTTACATGTATATTCATTTGCTGTGCTACATCATAGGGAACATTCCCAGGTTGTTCCAGCTTTTCTCTCTCTGGCCACCTCCCTGGTAAAGGGGAAAATGCCGGGAAAAGACCTTTAAACCAGAACCGCTCCTTAGAGAGCTGCAGAGCTGCTGTTGGCTGATGGGAGCTGATTGAAATCCCATCAGGATATCAGCCCCTGAAAACCACAGGTCACAGGAGCCCCCTCCCTTTTTCCTGGGATTTGCAGAGCCCCAAATTTCCAGCTACGAGAAGTTTACCATGAGGAGCAAATGTTTGAGCTGTAAAGCTTCCAAAATGACTTTGTTTATCGGAGCAGATGAAGGGGGAAAAAAAAAAAGCTAAAGGAATCATTTGAAGCTCAAAGCCAAACTGTTTATAGGACAGCTTTTAGTGCTCCAAGATTCCAGAGAGATTTCAGCAATTAACAACATAAACTTCCATAACTTAATTCCATTCTATATGCTGATGTGGTTTGCTTGTTCCTGTGCTATTTAAGTTTTTCCCCATTACAGTACAGCAAGAGATTCGCCGATCCTATCAAAAAAAAACATCAAGCAGCTTCTTCACAACATTCCTGGGATCCCAAAGCAGGGGCTTAAATCCTTTCACTTCCTACACAAGGAAAACATCCAAGAAATGCCCAAATTCTCTTTAAATAATGGGGGGGGGAGATTAAAAAAAATGAAATCACTTTATTTCTGTAGTAACAAAAAAACAACTGACAAAAGATGAAAATTTGGTGTTCCCAGGATTAATGGTGCCTATTTCACGTTCCTTGGGAATTCAGGCCGCGGAAGGCACTTTTGCCCCTGACAAAAATCCATCTGGATTTGGGAGTGGCACGAGTACAAATCCAACGGGAAGGAGGCAAATCGTACCTTACACGTTGGTTTTTTTTTTTTTTTTTTCCCTTGTACTCCCACTGAACTCGGAGCCAGGCCTAAGTTCCCCGGTTTAACAAATGCACTTTGTTCCCAGATCCCTCAGATCCCGGGAATGATGTGAACCATCATTCCTGTTCCTGCTAAACTTGGCAAGGGCAGCAGAGCGTCCCTGCACCGAGTGACATTTGGCTGCACGCGGCCCCGGAGCGGTTCTGTCGCTCCGACAGGGAATTCTGAATTATTCAATCTATTCCGGAGCCCTGACTCCTGAGGTAGCAGGAGTGAGGATGACAAAAAGCACCTAAAAAAATCCCCATCTCCATTATCCAAGGGGGAATGCCTGAGCTGGGTTTATCTGTTTAATTACCACGACAGGCCCACAGCTCCCAGATTGAAATGTCTGAGGGATTGAAGGCAGCGGCGGCGGCGGCTCCGGAGCGAGTGAGATCCAGGATTTCTGCTCCGGAACTCTCTATCCCTCTCCTCCTCCAAGTGTGCTCCGGGCTGGCTCGGGCCATTTCCAAATCCCACAGCGAGGATCTTTCGCTGCCCCCACGGAAGTGGCCGGGATAGGGCTGGGAGGGGAGGAGGATCCCGAGTAAACAGAGCTGCAAGGATGGGAGGTAACAGCATTCCTCTTCTTCTTCATCATAATTACGAAACATTAGCCAGGGAAAACAGGGAAGGAGCTGCTTTTGGGGAGTTTTCAGCAGGGAAAAGCCAGCAGGAACACAACCCAGGCCTCGGAATGCTGCCTGGCAAAGGTGGGAATGCGGGCCAAGCCAACACCCAAACTCCAGCATCCCTCTCCCTCTTTCCTGGCACATCCCGGGAAAAAGGGGGCTCCCCTTCGGAGCCACTGCAGCTCCGGACCTGCTGCACCACCTCCTTTTTAGAAGCAGGTTTTTAGTCCAAAATCTCCCTTTTAGGGTTTTTTTCCCAGCTCTTTTTTTGTTCTTTTGAATGGCATTTGTGCATGATCAGCCCCAAACACATGCCTTGCTTCCCAAATCCTCCCTGGCAGGCACGCTGTCCCTACTGAGAGCAGCGGGAGCCGTGCAGGCATCCCAGGTGTGCCTCACCTGAGCAGCTCCAAAACATCTTCCCAAGAAAGCCTCGATTTAATTCCAGTTTTTGGATGATCAAACAATAATAACAAAACCCTGCAGCTTTCCCACCAGGCCACACTCCAAAACCAGACTGTACTTAAAACCCCCCCCACAACATTTGTTCTGATTTCCTCACCCAACGTCCCAAATAAAAAAAAAAAACCCAAGGAATTTAAACTGTGCTGGATTTGTGATTCCCTCGTTAGAGATGTATTAATTTGTTGCTCTAATGCAGGCCAAGCCCTAATCAAACTAATGGCAAAATGAAAAGCGAGGATTTAAATCCTTTAAAGGGACTTTGCTTGATTTGGTCAAGCAAAGATTGGAGATTTTTCCCTTTTTTTCTGGGCCATGGGAACGGCCAATGATAAAAATTCCGCTTTTCTCTGATTCTGCTCCCACCCACACGCTATTCAAACAGCTACAGAGTGGGCAATCCAGAACAGATGCTCCCAAACGGAGGTAAAATTCCAGCCTTTAAATAGAAGGAGCAGAAACTGAACGGAATCAGGAAGATGTGGGCTTTGATTAACAGATAAAAAACCGAAATATGTCAAATGTGACAGACCCAGGGAATTCTTGGGGGAAAAGCTGCTTCAAAATCCGATCCCCAGCAATCGTCTCTTCATTTTATAGTGCCTCGCGCTTAAAGGAGGATAAATTTCAGATAAATTTACTGTGGAAGCGATTGCAAACTCCTCCCTAAATTTTAGGGGATGTGAGAAAATGAATTTTATTTTGGCAACCGTCCTATAAAAAAGGGCAAACAAAGCAGGAAAATAAAAAGCAACCCCCCCCCACTTCAGCCCAATGAAAGTGCATTGTTCAATTGAAGTAACAGCTATTAAATCACTTTCCAAATACGATCTAAATTGGAAGGGAACTCCAGGGGAGTTTGCTTCCCAATGCCTCCAGTCTCCCCCAGTTCTCCCAGTGCAGGTCAGAGGCTCCAGCCTTGCTTCAGTGCCCTGTGCCGAACACCTGCGAACATCAAACAGAAACTCCTGGTCCTTTCCTGGCCTGACAAAAGCCTTTCATGTGAAAAACGCTCCCTGGGAATGTCACGGCTGGAGCTCAGGTTACATTCCTTTCTCCCTCGCAGCCCTCCCCGCTTCGGAACACGGGGAGAAGCCATGTTTGTGGAATTCAAGATTCAAAGGGAACGGGGCTTTACTTTCTTTTCCCTCGCGCGTCGCAAATCACAACACGGCATCGCGGATTAGCCGAGGGAAAAGCCACGGGGATGACTTTAAGCAGGAATTATTCCCACACTTCCTAAAGTCCACTTAGTTTCACTTCCCCTGCTTGGGATTACTCTGGCTGTTTGGCTTTTTTTAATCTCTGGTTTTTTTCCCCCTCTAGAAGAGAAGTTTGGGCTTAATGCAGTGAATCTCAATAAATCTGGTTTGAAAGAGGAATATTTAAAGGTCAGCTCAAACTTCAGAGGGAGAACTTCCAGGAGGAAAAACCAGGAGAGAGCCCGCTCGCTGAAATTCCCTGTCAGCAATCTGCATCATTAGAAGAACAGACTGTGTCTGCTATTATTCATGGAGCTGCCTTTAATCCTGTCACAGAAAGCATCTCTTGGAGCAGCATCCAGGTATTCTCAGATCCCACCCCAATTTCCCAAGCCCTGGCTCCTCACATCCCTGCCCGGGCAAACAATAGCCACCAACTCCATCCTCAGGCCACACATCCACCCTCTGCCCGGGAGCAGCAGGGGGAATTAACCCCCAACTTTTTGGGAAGCAGCAGGCACTCGCTGCAAAATTCCCTGTCTACTGAGCAAGCAAGAGCTACTGCAAGTGGAAAATTCCTTGATTTTCCCCTTCCAGAGACACCCTTTGCTGCCATTGTGCAGACAGGCACCAAGGCACGGCGCCCGCCGCTTCCCCAAGCTTCTCCTCCGGCCTCCAGCAGCAGACAGCGGGGCGGGCAGGGAATTCTCCTGGAACTGTCCGTGGCAGAGTTCAGGTGTTGTTTTAAGTGGTCTTCATCTCCTCATTCCTAACTTCCTGCAGCTCATTAAATCATCCTCCTGGCTACATGAGGATGCGTCAAAATTCCTCCAATTCTTTCAGCTTGCCGGACAATAAAACACAATTTAATCACTCCCTGCTCCGATTTGTCCTCCTGATCCAAATGACTCCGGAGATGAGGTTTAGGAGGAATTATTAAATATAACTCTGGAGTCATTTGCTGTCAGCCCAAGTGGTGGTTGCTGCATGGACTGGGCTCTGAGCATGACAAATTGATTTGTCTGGCACAACCACTCCGCGCTCCTCTCCAGTGAAAACAAATAGAGTGGAGATTTTAGATCCGGCCTCATCACTTCAAAAATTATCTCAGAAAAGGACAAGAACTGGGATTCAAACCTACAGGTCATATTTGGAAAGTTATCCCAGCCCGACAGCACAATTGTCCAAGTTGCTATATCCCAACACAAACAAGTTTGCGCAGATAAAACCACCCCAGGTTGTTATTTCGAAAGTCTAAAATAGAATAAAAGGGAGAGAATGAGCGTTGAGGTGGAGACTGAGCTGAAAAAGCAGCAATCCTGCTGTGGAAATCAAAAGCTAAATGACAATAAAGCAGTGAATGAATGAAGAGGTGCCCTGGGCTGAGCAGAAGGTGCCAGTAGCAGGTAAGGAGCTCCCTGCAGCAGAGAATCTCTGTGGATTCCCAGGGAAGCCGTGCCCAAATTCCCCACACGGAGCAGGAGCAGGAGCCGGGCGCGCCGCGCCGGCCGGTGTGCTGGCATGTGGAATTGTCTGGGAGCTGGAAACACCACAACTCCCTACCTGGACATGCAGGCAGGGAAAAGCAACCGCATCCCAGAGCAAGGAAAACGTGCCACGGGGATCTCGGGGAGTTTCTCATTTGTCAGGCACGGAAAAGCCTCTCTATAAACTTGAGTTGCCAGACAATTATTGTCCACACATGTTCCACCGCAGAGACGGCTTTTGTCATCCCTCTCCTGCTTTTAGGGAAGGCGGGAGATGCCCCTCGGCCCTGCCGCAGCCAAAGGAGCAAATCATCCACCTAAAGCTCAGGAAACTCTCCCCAAAACACTCCCGTGTTTAAAAACAAAATGCCCTGGCTTTAAGCAGCAAGAGAAACTCACAGGAGTATTTTAATTCCCAAAAAATATTCCATCAGCAGACAGCCCTCTCTAATCCTAAAGACTTTTTTTTCCTGGTCTTTATTCTCGGATACTTGTTTTATTTATTTAACTGCAACAGCCTTCCATTCCGCTTTAATTCTAATGCACAAAACTCATTTGCACACCAGAGGTTTTGACTATCGTCCCCCAACAGACAAAGAGAGGCTTTGGAATTGGAAATAAAAAATTCTCCAAGGCTCAAATGACTAAAGGAAAAAGATAAATCTACTGCAAAACTAGAACAATTTTAAGCAACGATTAAACAGAGGAGAAGTCCAGGGGTTTTTAAAAAAATCAGACATGTGTGGCAATGCTCTAAAAACCTCCCAGGCTTGTGGAAATAACAATAATAATAATAATAATAACAACAATAATAAAAATCAGAATAGGAATCACCAGCGCTTAGGAATAATTCCGCTGCAATCCGAACGAATCTGCTCCCCACAAGAGATTAAAGCACCACAACAAAGGTAATGCCTATGGATAAATAAATCCCAGCCTTTGCACTACGGATGGAACAAAAAAAAACGGTACATACTTGAGCCAGTAAAATGTCCACTTGCCAAGGAAGTTGGTCCATTTTTCCCGCTGCTCACAGGAGGTGAAAACATCTAAAAAAAAAAACCAAAAAAAAACAAAGAGGCATTACTAGGGCAAAGCAAGCGATCCCCGGTGCCACTGGCAGCGCAAAGTTCCTCGCGCATTCCTCAGGAGTTTCTCTCCCCCGAACCGTCGGCCCCCACAGCCCTGCAAAGGCGTCCGGATTGCTGGCAGCCCCCAGCGCCCCTCGCCACCAGCATCCCGCTTTTCTCAGGCTCATTAGCTTCCCAAACAATCTGCCCTTTGCCGCAGCCTTTGAGCCGTGCCGGTGCCCAGCAGCCCCTCTCCAGGCTGGGAAGGAAGCGGGGCTCGCTCCCCTCCGGCCGCCGAGAAAGGCGGAAAAAAGTTGGGACGGGTCGCAACCTTGGTCATCAACGTAGCAACGTCCACTTCCATCCCGCTCCGGGATTTGCCTGGCATGTGGGAACCCAAATAATAATAATGCAAAGTGCCACCTGCCCTAAATTCTCATTCCGTCTCTCCCACCGAGCAATTGGAAGCCAGGCTCGCTCCTCGCCCCCTCTCCCTCCCTCTCGCACTCCTCTCTCTCTCTCTTTTCCCAGCATTTATTTCGACCCTAATTGGTTTCTCCCTTCTCCGACGTGTCTAGTGGATAATACGCACCTTCCCTGAGTCAGAGCCTGCAAAAAGCCAAGGAACAAATGGGAAAAGTGCACCAACAAGCAGAGAGGGGGCTGCGAAGCTGCCGCAGGCTACGATTCCTGGCCAAACTTCCCCAAGCCATCCCTCGGAAGCCGAGGCTGGAGCAGCAGCACCAGCCTTGGAGAGCACACAGGGGAAAGGGGGGGGCTTGAGGAGCAGACCTGCCTCTCCCAGCAAAAGCTCTTCCCCAAAATAAATAACTAAGTGGATAGAGAGATATTCCTGACATATTGGGGGGAAGGGAGGGGATGGGGAGAGGAAGGAAGGGGCCGGAGGGGGAGGGGGAGCCTGACAAAACTAGACAAGTGCACGCGTCCGGCGCAACGTTCGGCCTCCAAACCAGCCCGGGGGGGACAAAAATCCCTCTTCCCTTCAAAAAATCACCAAACCCAAACCCTAGCTAGGCCGGGGAGCAGAAGGTTGGAGCGGTTTTAATGCCAGCAGAAGCCAGAGGAGATCTCAGGGAAAAACTTTAAACTGAGACAGTCGTGGATTTCTTTGCACTTTCCATGCGCCAAAATCGAAACAAGGGAAGAACCGAAAGGAGAATATCAGCGACTCATTAGCAATCAATTAGTTCATGTGCCAACAACGCCTGAAAAAAATTCTAAAGCACAATAAAAGTGCAATCCGGGTATGATGGAATGAGGAGAAGTGGTCAGTTTTCGGGGCGTTGCTTTTTGGCAGGAATGATTTGAGCCGTGTCCGAGACATGAAACCAAGCTGCCAACGCGCCTGCATCTCCCATCACACACAATCAGAAAGGCTAAAAATACTCCGGTTTGATTTGATTTTTTTTGTTGTTTTTTTTTTAAAGCCAAAAAAATATTTACCGTGCTTCTAGCTGCCGATTAAAAATTACCCAATGTACTTAGAGCACAGTTTGGGGTTGGTTTTGTTGCTTTAGGGGGTTTTTTTGGCTGGATTTTTT
>VWYO01013897.1:37890-69605 GCA_013400275.1 Rhadina sibilatrix | reverse complement strand
CCCTCAGCACACCCGGGAGGGGTTCCAGCCCGCTCAGTACACCCGAGTGGGCTCTCAGCACACCCGGGAGGGGTTCCAGCCCGCTCAGTACACCCGAGAGGGGTCTCAGCCCGCTCAGCCGACCCACGAGGGCTTTCAGACCCCTTCCAGCAGACCCTCGAAGGGCTTCAGATCCCTCAGCAAAGCCCGTGAGAGGTTTCAGACCCCTCACTCCTCATCCCGGCCAGCCCCCAGCAAACCCCGTGCCGGCCGCGTGCCCTCAGACCATGAGCAGACGCGGTGCTTCCAGCCGCCTCGGCACTTACCCGGAGGGCTTCAGCTCCCGCCGACTCTCGATGGGTTTCGCGCCCCTCCGCCATGATCAGACGCCGTGAGGGGGTTTTGGCTCCCATAAATCCTCCAAGCGCTCCTCGCGCTCCCGGCCCTCACCCGATCCCGTGAGGGGGCTCAGGGCTCGCTCCCGTGAGGGGGCTCGCGCCATTCCGCCGTGAGGGGATTCGCGCCACTCCACCATGAGGGGTCCCCGCCATTCCGCCCTGAGGGGACTGGCGCCGCTCCGCTCCGAGGGGCCTCGCGCCGCTTTGCCGTGAGGGGCCTCGCGCCGCTCCGTTGAGGGGCCTCGCGCCGCTTTGCCGTGAGGGGCCTCGCGCCATTCCGCCCTGAGAGGCACGCGCCGCTTTGCCGTGAGGGGCCTCGCGCCGCCCCGCCCTGAGAGGGGTGGCGCTGCCCTGGTGGGCTCGCGCCCCGGCCGGGCCGCGGTCGGGGCCCTGGGCCGGCCCCGAGCCCTCAGAGGCCCAGCGAGCTTTTCCCGCCTTCGCCTTCGCGCCGCTTGTGAGGCGTCGTGAGGGGCCCCAGCCCCCTCAGCTCCCTCAGCGTCCAGCAGACCCTGTGAGGGGACTTTCAGCGCCTCAGCCGTGATCAGACCCTCGAAGGCTTTCAGCCCGCTCAGCCCTCAGCATCCCGCGAAAAGAGGTAGGTTGGAATTATTCCTTTTTCAATGGGTTTTTTTTGGGGGTGCTGAGCCCGCAATGGGGCTGGTGCACAAGCAGGTAGTGGAATTGAAAAGAAAGAAGGGAATGGGGAAAGATAGAGGGAGGGGGAATGATACAAAATCGTGGAATGGTTTGTGTTGGAAGCGTCTGTCACTAGACCAGAATGCTCCAAGCCCCATCCAACCTAGCCTTGAACACTTCCAGGGATGCTTCAAATTAATGATGGATTTGGTTAATAACAGGCTGTGAGGTTTTATTTGGAAATTAAGTAGGAAGAGGGCTAACCCAACTGCCCTATTAATTTTCCATTTTTAATCCTCTGGGTTTTATACTGTCCCCATATGTCCTGTTTTCAGCACGCCCCAGGAATTCCATGTGGACAATTGGCTGAGCAGAGGGGCCTTTGGCCACCTCAGAATTCACAGGAAATTTTATCAGACTCCCCTTCCCTGGAAGTGTCCAAGGGCAGTGAGGACAAGGCTTGGACAAGTGGTCTAAGGGGTGGAACTGGACAATCCTTAAAATCCCAAAGCCTTCCCTGATTCTATGGTGATTGTGAAAAGAGGTTGATTAATGTTATGGAGCTGCAGTAGCTGATGCCATGAATCCATGTGATCTGGAGCTGCCACATTGGGTTTTGTGATAAAACAGAAGTGGGACGAAGTTGCACTTAACAAATTTTATAGGATAAACCCCCGAATCACCAAAATGTTTCTTTCTCCGCTTCCCAAAAATAAACAAGTGGGAAAATGGAGCAAAAACCCCTTGTAATTTCCAGGCAGTTTCTCCTTTTGAGCTTCCTTGTTATGGTGTCAACAGGAGGCTTGTCTGGGTTAGAGGGGAAGGTAAACTCAATAATTTCAGTACAGCTTAGCAAAGAATGTGCTTCATTCCTGGCCTCAGAAATACTGCAGATTTCCATGGAAAGGTACTCCCCGAGGTGGGAAAATATTCTTCCGGACTTGTCTGAATTCCGATTAAAATTTGGTTTGTTTTCTAATTCCCTAATGAAATGGGATGTTTGATTTCAATTAAAGTGAAATGTCATCATTTTCGGCTGTGCTAATGGCTACGGAATACCGCGGTCCATTAGGGAGAAAACAGTGGATTTGGGAAAAGGCCAAGAGGTGCAGGGGATGTAAAGAGATTTTCCGTGTACTTTCAATTTTTGTAATGGGCATATGTAGGTCATTATGGCAATCCATGGGTTGTGATGACAGGAGGACATAAAATACAATGAGGCGATCTCTTGTCGAGATTTCAGCGGGAATTGTTCGTATTTCCTAAATCTGGAAAAATGTTTGGACGTGGCTTGGAGTAACCTGGGCTAGTGGAAGGTGTCCCTGCCCACGGCAGGGAGGGATGATCCTTAAAATCCCTCTCTCCAAGCCTCTTCCAGCCCAGCCTTGAACAATTCCAGGGCCGGGGCGTCCGCAGCTTCTCTGGGAATATTATCATGAGCGACCCTCTGGGAGAGTTTATGGCATTTAACAGTTTATTCCCCTCTGTGGTGTTCTTTAAATTATTGCGTGTTCTTTGAAGTCTCTCCACTGTTTGGCAAAAATTTGTTGTTGTTGCTGTAAATTCTTCTACATCTTATTTGCTCTCTTATTTCTGTTCTTGCTGTTTGTTTCTGAGCCCGGGCCCGTGGATGGCGGGGAGCCCTTGGGCTGAGTCCCGCACGCTGCCATCCCTCGCTTGTCCTTGTAATTGAATTAAAAGCTGCTGTAAAAAAATACACGGGAATAAGAATAGGAGAGGGATGAAGAAGGCAATAATTGGGGGAATACATGGCTGGATTAGTGATTGTCCCAATTAGCTGCCTGAATTAGCTCCTTGACAAGGAACACAGAGGGAAGAATAAAGGGCTATCGGTGACAAGGCCAGTTTTTAGGGAAGCTGCTCCTCTAAGTGTATTATGATTGCAATATAAAGAGCTGCAGGTTTCAGTTAAATGGATTTTGATTCTGCTTCTTTTTCTAGCAGTAGATTTGTTTCACTTCCATATTAATCTCCTTTTATTAAACCATAGAAATTCCAACCTTTGTTCTTCTGGGAGCAGCCTAGGACATAATCTAACTTTACAGCAAAATACAAGTATTTGTGCTTGGTAGAGAGATTGAGGTTGGATTTGAATCCTGTGAACTGGACACACAATTATGGTGTGGACACACTTTTCTGGGTCTAGGAGAAGTTGGTTATTTGGGATGAACACGAGGAAGGAAATTCTGCTTGAACTAATTTTCATGGCAAACTGGTTTCAGTGTCTCGGAGGGAAACAAAATGCTTTTTAAAGTAATGGCTTTAAGCTGTGCCAGGGGAGGCTCAGGTCGGACATCGGGAGGAATTTCTGCATGGAAGGGCCTGTCCAGGGAGGTGGTGGAGTCCCCATTCCTGGGGGTGTCCAAGGGACAGGGAACACACGGGTATGGCCCTCAGTGCTCTGGGCTGGTGACAACAGGAAGGATCAGGCGTGGGCTCCGTGATCCTGGAGCTCTTCTCCAACCTGATTGACTCTGATTTGATAAACGTGGAATTCCGTCTCCGTGCACTCGGGAGGAGGCCGGATGGCATGAGGGGAAGTGGATGTCCATTGTGACTCGGGGATGGGTGTGAGGTCACCTCGGGGTGCTCAGGGTCAGCTTGGGCCAGGCTTGGAGCAGCCTGGGCCGGTGGAACTCCCCAGCAGAGGTCTGCTGGGAGCTCCCAGGCATTCCAGCTGGAGCACGGGGAGGCACAGACGGGTTCCTGCGCCGTCTCTGGGCCGCCTCCCACACACGAGATGGGAACAGGGGCAGGGACACAGGATCCCCCTCCCTTGGGAGGAGCTGCAAATGCAGCCTCGGAGCCTCCGAGGGCGATGTTCTCTCGCTCCTTTATCGGGCACTAAATGTAGTAAATCAATATCCAGTCGTAGGCTCGAGGCAGTCACGGAGTTCTAGGGGCCTTGCTCAGCTCCACTGATGATGTTGTCTGTCGAGACAAAGAAATGAGGGATTAGGGAAGAAAGAGTCAGGGATTTACACCAGCTGAGTATCCAACTCTGAAATAACCGAGGATCATGATAAAATAACTCAGCTGTCACAGAGCTGCCCTCCTGTCCTGCCCCACCTGTCACTGCGTTGGGGTAGGTGCAGCAGCCAGGAGCTCTGTAGGATCGGCCTTTCCAGGTCTGCTCTGAGGACCTGCAAGTGTCCCAGGCCAGGCTGGACGGGGCTCAGAGCAGTCTGGGATGGTGGAAAGGTGTTCCTGCCCGTAGCAGGGGTGGAACGAGGTGAGCTTTACTGGGATTTTGAGGCTTTAATGTCATCACCAGGAAGCACGAGGGGTCCGGGAGCAGGGGGGGGAAGAGAAGTGAGGCAGGGCCGGGAAGGTAAAGCCGTGTTTCCCGCATGGATAACTCCACAACAATCTGCTGGAGGAGGGATTTGGTCCCCTCCTGAAATCCTGAAGCAGCCTCATTTGGATTTGCCAAGCACCTGTGAAAGAATGCAGCTGCAAGGCCCTGGGAAAACAATGGGAACGGTGACAGTTCATTAATACGAGGCAGGCCCGAGATTTATTTGGGAAAGCCAGTGATACAGAATTCCACTGGAGGACTCAGTGGCATTCCTGAGGTATGCCAGGGAGCAGCAAGCTGGGGTTGTGGATGTGTGTACATCATGAAAACCCCGGGCTGGGAACTGGGACAACTTACTGGGTCTGTCAGCAAAACAAATGGAGGAGGGCTGATTGCTTCAGCACTTCCTTCCCTTATTTTTATTCCATATTCATTTGATGGGTTGGGATTTTTCCTTGTTTTCTATCTTTTTTTTTTTTTTTTTTTTTTTTTTTTTTTTTTTTTTTTTTTTTTTTTTTTTTTTTTTGGTAGTTTGCTCTGGCTATTTTTTTCTGGTGAAGCAAGGGTTTGGAAAGTGCAGGCAGCATTTCAAACTGTGATCTGCACAGATGGGAATGAAGGAACATTCTCCAGGCGAAAATTGTTCTCGGAGACATTTGGATTGAGCAGGATTTGTCTCTGTGCGGGGTGGAACATCCTGATTTCCAACAGGAGGGTGCTTGGGCAGCCCAGGGGTGCTGGGGACAGAGCAGGGGACACCTCCCAGCAGATGCAGGGGGTCCAGCCCGATGGATCCAACCCTTTCTCCCACAGCAGAAGTGTTGTGCAAGGCACAGAAATCCACGGAAAGGGCTCTCCCCTGGAAAAACGCTCAGGGTCGGGCCGCCGAGGTGCTTTGGTGCTGTTGTGTCCTTCCAAACCTTGCTGCTTTTAATGAGTTTGAGGTGTGTGTGTGTGTAGCCCTGCGCTTGATGAAGAGTTTCTGTCACCACAGGCAGCAGTTACAAATGACAGGGTGGGCAGGGATGGGCTGGGCAAATCCAAAACAATTTGCTTTGCATAGATTAGCAGCTCCTAAAGAGATCCCACATTCATCTGGGAGAGGTTTTCAGGGTGCAGTGTCAGAGAGAGGCTTTGCTGCCCACGTCTTGTGTTTTTTCCCCACTTCCCTCCTCTCTTCCCTCCTCCCACTTTTGGTTTCCAAACTGAATTTCCCGATTATCCAGATGCAACTGCAATATAACGTGGAAATAAAAGCAGGCAGTGAAATTGTCGGAGCCCATAATCTCTCCCAAAGAAAAAGGGGGATCGTCCAACTCCCATTTTCCTGCTTATGGGTCCCTGTTGCTGTACTAGTGGTAAATACACGAGGAGCCCAGCTCATCAAATTTTTAAGCACAGGATGCACAAAGGAAGCTCCAGAGTGTCTGGAAAAGCTGGTGGCATCGGTCAAAGGCAGCTCTTGGGGCTGAGGCGTCGCCAGCTCCACGTTCATCATCACTTCCCTTCCATCCCCGCGTTCCTTTTGTTCTCGAAACCCTAAATTTCCAGGCTTTAATTTCCCTCCTCTCCTGGAATGGCTTTGCAAATGCTTAGCCTTAAGTAATAGTCAGTAAAGGCGAATTACCTTAAATCAAGCAAGGGTTATCTAATTTAGAAAATAGGAAATAGAGAGAAAATCAAACTAAATGAAATGCAAACAGGATAATTCATGTCTAATCCGTGGGCTTGCTCGACAGGAGGAGCCTTTTAGTTGTGCTCGGTTGAGCGCCCGTTCGTAGCACAACTCACAAACCAACAACCTCCTTAGGCCCTCCACTCCCAAAATCCCAGGAAAAAGGGATTTTTCATGTCCCTTTTTGCTTTCCTCGTAGCACCTCCAGCTGAGCTGTTCCTTCCCCAGTTTCCCTCCGTGCTTTTATTGGCACACACCAACTCACCTGTACTTTTCACAGGCACACGGGCGTGGGACAGTGCCAGGGCAGACTTTGCTGTGACATCTGGGAGAGACGGTCCATAGAATCCCACCTGCCTTGGGTTGGGAAGGACTTAAATATCACCTCCTTCCACCCAGGGACACCTTCCACTGCCCCTACCCCTTCCAAGCCGGCCTCGGACACTTCCAAGGATGCCACAGCCTCTCTGGGCACCCTGTGCCAGGGCCTCGCCGCCCTCCCAGGGCAGGATTTCTTCCCAGTATCCCATCCAAAGCTCCCCCAGTTTCCCCAGCCTGTCATTCTCTTGCCTGCCTTTTTATTAATATGCAGTGCACCGCCGTCCCCCGGATGAATGAAGCTTATTACAGGATCCTGCCAGAAAGCTTTCCAACTTCCTTCCAATTAGCAGGCGGCGCTTCATAGGAATCCTCGCAGAACGGGGAGGTGTTTGGCAATTGCACGGCACCTTTTTGTCAGGCAGCTTCACTTAAGACGTCCTTGTTAGATTCAAGACTCCTCAGATGCTGATTACCCCCTCCGGGTGGGTTCTTCATTGTTCTCCACGCTCAGAAGTTGGTTTATGTCTTTTATTTAGGGTCATCTCGGTTTATCGTGGAATGGTTTGGGTCGGAAGGGATTTTAAGGATCGTCACGTTCCACTATCCCAGGTTGCTCCAAGCCCTGTCCAACCTGGCCTGGGTCACTTCCAGGGAAGGGGAGTCTGCTCACACAAGGGACTTCTCGACTGGCACGTGAGAGAATGTGCTGGGAGCTCCTCCTGCCATCGTGCAGGATGGATCCTGGCAGGGGTTGGTTCCAAACCAAAGGAGAACATTCCCAGCAATGCAGCAGCAGTCTCACCTGCTGCTGAGCTGCTCCTGTGTGTGCTCTGGGGAGCTTTCCCTGAGATTTCCAGCAGGAAATGCAGGAAGGGCGTCCCTGTGATCCGCTCCGGTGGTGGTGTTTCCTGCTCCTAATTCCCGGTTACTTATCCAAGGCCAGGTTAGATGGGGCTTGGAGCCAGCTGGGGCAGGGGAAGGTGTCCCTGGACATGGCAGGGGGGTGGTGTGGGATCCTTAAAAACCCTTCCAATCCAAACCATTCCAGAACTGATTCTAGGATTCCAGAACCTTCTCCGCCCCAAAGCCTGGAGCCAGGATTTTTGGTCCCGTTTCCACGCCAGTGACTGCCCAGTGACGCTTTGTACCTGGTGGTGACATGAGGATGGTAATGGGGTCCTCTTTCCATGGATGGAGGGCCCTGGCCTTTGTCCCTGAGCTCCTCAGTGAAGGTGGGAGCACAGCCCTGCTCCCAGGAGCCACAGGGCTGGTCCAACCCGGGTTTTGGTTCCCCTTCTCCCAGTTTTCCCGCAGATTCTGAAGGATTCCCAGTGATTGCTTTTCCAGCGAAACACTAACAATGAGAATCTTTCAAGGTTAGCAACACAATTTGGGCAAACGAGCAAACTATTGGGGAGGCTTCATTCCACTGTGGCAATTAAGGAGAAGGAATATCAGCAGGTCACATCTTGCTTCCGGTGCATGGGGAATTATTTTGCCGTGGAGTTTGGAAGAAGCAGGATTGGGGTTGTACTTGGTATTTAAAGCAAACAAACCTATCTATTAAATGAGACTGTGGAATGGGGCACGAAAGTAAAACCGAGACCGTTAAATTACAGATAAAGGGGGAAGAGTCCAAATTTCCCCAAATGTTCTCGGTTTTCGGTTTTTTTCCTAACGACCGTCGTTATATTTTGATGTGGTTAATAATACAGCAGAGGTTAAATGAAACATGAAAAAGGGCTGTACATTAAAATTGAGATAACTCTTCCTTCAGTGAAGTGGAACCCAGCAGATGTAGCTGCACACTGTAATTGCTGCCTGTTTCCTGTCACTCTGATTAAGTTGCATTGTCCCTGCTCCAAGTGTAGGAATCAGTGGCTTCCCATAGGGCACAGCATGGGACAACTGGCTTCGGCAGGCAAATGACTCTGTGCACCTCCTGCTTGTCCTGGTAATGGTATAGACACACAATACCCATTGATGACTCCTAAAATCAATAGGCTGTGCAGTGGGAGAGGCACTCCAGTCAAGGGCTGGCATTTTGGGAACACTTCCATTCCCCAGTTCAGGAGGCCTGAGAAGCCCAGGGCCTGGCTGCTGCTGGGTTAATTCTGGTTCTCAGGATGCACCTTCTAGAGCTGTTCTTCTTCTCCTCATTCCCAAGGCACGGGATCCCAGAACCATGGGATGGGGCGGGTTGGAAGGGAACCTAAGCACCACCCAGTTGCACCCCTCTGCGGGGCCACCTTCCACTAGACCAGGTTGCTTCAAGGCCTGGCCAGCCTGGCACTCCTGTGGCACCCCTGCCCCCTTTGCAAGCCTGAATCCCAGTGTGGAGGAATGTTTGGAGCTTCAGGGCACAAGATCTGGAGTGCCCTGGTGTGATTCTGAACCCAAGGGAATACTTCTCTTCCTGACAATTTTTGTGGTGGCTGAGGAACGGGAATGTTTTGCATCCTGAGTGGTCAGATGAGCATCAGCTGGGCAGGAGGGCTGTGGATTTATGATTTGGGATTTAGGCTGTGGGATTTAGCCCTCCAAGGCTGTGGCTGCCCCTGCATCCCTGGCAGTGCCCAAGGCCAGGCTGGATGGGGCTTGGAGCAGCCTGGAAGGGACAGTGGAAGGTGTCCCTGGCCATGGCAGGGGTGGGATGAGATGGGCTTTGAGGTGTCTCCCAGCCCAACCCCTTCTGGGCTAGCAGGATTCTATAAAATCCCCTTTGGGCTGGTTAATCCCCAGTTGGATCTGGGGCCTTGCTTTCTAAAAATGGAAATTAATATTAAAAGTCGTTCCTTAACACATGTTTATTTTCTAATTTATAGAATGTACCTATTACACTCTCCAGACACATGTGCTTGATTATAATGATTATCATATGTATTTTCCAAGGCACTCATCACCATAATATCAAATGTCATTAGAGAAATTAGGGAAGAGCAGCAGCATTCCTTCCAAGGAAAAGCCAGTTTCCTCCTTTCCCACCACAGCAGTGAGAGCGCAGGAGCTCAGCTGATTTTCTGCCACTTTTGTTTCAGCTCAACACAAAACAACCCAATCCCCGGGGGAAATGTGCAGCGTGCACCTGAAGCCAAAGCCAAAACCTCTGTGAAAATCCCCTGCAAAAAGGTCCTGGAGCTGTGCAGGGAAGCACACTCCAAACTCGGGGCTGTTCACCGAGCCCTGCTTCTCCTCCCTGTCCCCCGCCAGCACAGGCACTCCCAGCACACCCTGGTTATTGGCAGGAGCTGAGGGAGCAGGAAAACACGAGCACCAGCAGATCCTGAGCTCAGCCTTAGGGTCACAAACCCTGACTTGAATCCCGCTTGCTGCTCCCAGGGGCCCTTTTTTTCCTAATTTACAGATTTCCTGATGAAAATTCCGCTTTCTGGAGCAAAACCCGATTTGAAGCCTTGGGAGGAGAGAAGCGAGGTACCGGGGGATTTACGTGATGCTCCACGTGTCTTCCCCGGAGGTGGGAGATACGGATCTGGATTGGTTTAGGAGAGCCCAGGGGTTTTTTATTTCAATATTTACTTCTTTAAGCTCCAGCAGAGGAGGGAAACAGCTGGAGATGACACAGACATCCCACTATTCCAGACCTGGCTGGTTTGTCTGGAAGACACGTGTTGGGTTTCAAGCCTGTGTGTGTGTCCAAGGGCAGGAAGAGGGGGGCTGCTCCAGGGAGAGGCTCCCAGCTCCTTCCAGGGAAGGGGCCGGGAAGAGCAGGGCGTGGAGTGAGTGATCCATGGATTCAAAGCACAGGAATGGGATGTGGCAGTGCCCTGACAGCTACAATATTCCCTCTCTTTATTCCTAATTAATTAAAAATAAGCATTGCTCGGTTTGTTCTTCTGGAACCTTCCCACATCCCAAGGTTTTCAACCCGGCTTCCAGCAGTTCCTAGGGATTTAAGGTCTTGGCTTTGGCCGCTGCTCAGCAGAAGAGTCCCTTAAATCCAGTCAGTGTCGTGGGGGTGAAGCAGCAGCAGGGAGCTGCCTTTGGATTGCTGACTCCGACTAAATCCTTGGGTTTTTTCTTCCTTTGCGTCATTTCTGTGATTATTTTTGTGCTTCATATGCTCAAAAATCCCTGGGGAATAGGGGAAAAAAATCTTTCTCTTTTTTTTTTTTAATATTTTTGCTTTGCAAGTCACTTTGTAAAGAAGCACTTTGGTGTCTTCAGAAGGTTTGAAACCCACCTGTTTCCTGGGAGGAGAGGTGGGAGCAGCCAGCCTGGTGGATCCCAGTGGGAACTTTAGGGGGAATGAAATCTATTGGCCCCACACCTGGGAAGAGGGATTTGGAACAGGATTTTCAGCCTCAAAGCAAAGATTTATTTTGCTTGTAGAAAGAGAGCTGGGAGAACAGAGTGTTCCTCCTGCTCTGGCAGGGATTCCGCTCTGCCTCCGTGCATCCCGGGCATGCCAGCAGTTCTCCAGGGAAGGACTTACCTTGGAAAAGAAGGACCAGAGCAGGGGGAAAGGGACCGGTGGGGCTCCCTGTGCCGCCCTCTCCCACTTGGGAGGACACTTGAACACTTCTAAGGTCACTTGGATAATCTAATCCTACTCAGGATGATATCTAGCTCCGGCAGGAACTCTTGGAAGGCTTTAAACAACATCCATCTTCATTATTTCCCACCCTCGTGTCTGTATGATTGATTCCTGCTAAATTTGGTTTAATTGCTCAGAAGGTCTTAAGGAATGACATTTGGAGAGAGCCAAATGGGATGTCTGAGCTCCCCCTGCTGCTCTGCCGCACGCAGCCACCCAGCACCCAGCACCCGCCGGTGCTCGGGGCCGGAAAGCTCCGGGATAAACACCGGGAAGGCAGCTCCTTCCTACGTGGGGAACAACCCGGGGGAGGCAGGGGTTAGCTAAGGCTGTCCCATGGCTGCCAGTGTCGTGGACACTGGGAACATCCCCAGTCCCAGAGCTTTTGGGTGCAGCCTTTCAGTCCAGGTGCACACACACAGCTGGTTGGAAAGGCCTGAGGCTGGGATGGCTTCCCAGTGCATCCATCACTCGGTGCTCCTGAGCTCCTTGGCTGCAGCCAGGGCACGAGGGGGTCAGTGGGCATGGCCCCTCTCCCTGCTGATGGAATTGGCAAATCAGGGCACTTCCATGCAATCCCACACTGGCTTGGGTGGGAAGGGACCGTAAAGCTCATCTCATTGCAACTCCTGCCGCGGGCAGCGACACCTTCCTCTGTCCCAGGCTGCTCCAAAGCCCGTCCAGCCTGGCCTTGGGCACTGCCAGGGATCCAGGGGCAGCCACAGCTTCTCCAGGCACCCTGTGCCAGGGCCTGCCCACCCTCCCAGCCAGCAATTCCTGCCCAAAATCCCATCCAACCCGATTGTCCTGGACAGAGGTGAAGGGAGAGGGAAGGGCAAGCTGGAAGTCAATCCATATTTGTGCCCAAAAGATCACTAAACAGGGAGAAAGCCCCGGCAGCCAGAGGATGGTGGAGCAAATCCGACATTAACTACTCATTATTTACACTCTGCCGTCGCCACGAGCCGGTGCGTGGCCACAAAAGCTGCGGCAAGATCCCCATTTCCAAGCAGAGTTTTAATTATTTGTAAAAGCCTTCAATTGTTCACCAGATAATGTCATGGATTGGTCCTCCCAGTGTGAAGTGCAACCGTCCAGAACCCCCACAGTATTATAAATAGGCTTCGGAGCCGGGATTGATTGATGTTTGGCATAAAATCTATTCCTCGGAGCATGTGTATTCCTTCTGTTCACCAGTTTCATACAAATATACTTGGGCTGATTTTTTATTCAAATCTCCAATTTATGTCGGGTTTCAACTGTTAAATATTTAAAGGCTTTTTCATCTTTTTTTTTTTTTTTTTTTTTTTTCCCCGTATCCCTCTTTTCCGTGTGAGGTAAGGGAAATCTTACGCCGAGCACAAACAAGGCCGGGAGATTTAGCGCGTTCCTGGGGGGGAGAGAAAAGCTTTATTAATTATATTGAGACTCAAATAATAGTCTTCCCTGACACTAATGTTCCATCAGTTCCAACCACAAGGATCCTGTGGGATAGCTTTAGAGCCCTTATCGGGATCGAGATTACGGCATTTATGGCTCCATAGAAGGAGGAATTTAATGAACGGCGCTCGGAGTTTGGAGAGAGGGTCGGAGCCGGGGCAACAGCCAGGGATAAAAACTGCAGCCACCGGGAGTTATTCCAGGGGAGTCCCCGGCACGGCGGAAGGAACCATCAAATCAAACCCCAGCCTGGTGTACTTTTCCAACCATCTCCATAAATATTCCAGCTTCCTCGGCCGGAGGATTCGTCCTTGTTCCACCTTGGCTGCCTCTGACAGGCGCGCTCTCCGAGGAGCCGTGTCTTTGGCACGTCTCTCTTCCCGAGCCTTATTTAAGTTTTCACTTATCAAATCAATACTGGGGAATAACTTTATTGCGGAATTTTTCTGACATCGGGACTTTCATTCCGTCCGCCCGTTTTTTCCCCCGTGGGTTTCGCTCTCCTCACCCTGGTGGCTGTGATTAATTCATTTATTCATGCCTTTGGAAGAGCGGGAGTCAGGAGGCCAGACCCAATTATGTCTTATTTATTGTTTGGTGTATTACGAGTAAAATCTGGAGACGTGGATGAAACAATGGATGTATATTCCTCCTACCACTGGAAATTCTAATTCCTGGTAAAAAAACCCACGGCTTACCTGTTGCTCGAGCACCCAAATGGCCCTAAATTGATTTAGGGGCTGCCCGTGGGGTTGGTGAGGGGAAGGGAATAAAGAGATCACAGGGCAGGAGTGTCAGGGAGGAAATCAGGTTGCGGGATCTCAAAGTCTCACCTAAAACCTACTTTAGCATTCGGATAATTCACCTGCGTTTTAGAAGGGCTGTGAATTCCAACAGAACTGGCAAAGGTTCCCTTTTGATGGATATCAGGTATCCAGCAGGTTTCTGGCTCCCAGTTTGTCACCCTGGCTAAACTGCTGCCTTGTTTAGTGCCCCCATGGCTGATACAATTTCATTGTGCCTGTCCCGATTTCCCAGGATCAGTTTCACCTCGGGTGTGAAACTTGCACAAGGTCAGGCACCGAAACCAGGGGAAAGGGATGTTCCAGTGCTCAGTGGAAGCTTAAACTAGGAATTAATTTATCTCTGGTAGCACTTGACAAAGCTCAGCTCCTGATGCCTCAGCCTTTATAGTCACATCTGTTAGTTTAGAGCATTTATTGGAGGAGCCTTGACAAAGACAAAAACAGATGATGGAAATCTCATCTGTCAAAACTGTTATTAAAGCTGGGAACAGTGTGAGGTTTGGTTTAAATTGAAAGCATCATTTATATTTTATCCAACGTTTTGCAAACAATAACACTGGGGAAGGGTTTGGGGCACCCTCAGCGGAGCACAGCTCGTTAGGGTGCCCTCCTTAATGAAGCTGCTCGGGGCTGAGCAGGGGACACTGCCCAGCACCTCTGTGCCAGAGCAGGGAGCTGCAAAACTCACCTGTGCACAGAGGCACAGGGATCAATCACCAGGGGAGGGGCAGTCCAAACACTGGGAAGCACCAACAGCTGGGAATTGGGAAACGGGAAACAGGAAAGGCAGGCTCTCAGCTGCCCCTGGTGCAGCTTCCTGCAGAGAATCCCAGAGTATCGTGGGGTGAAGGGTCCTTTAAGTCCCTTAAATCGCCTTGTTCCAAGCAGGGCCACTTCCCACCAGAGGCCCATCCCAGCTGGCCCTGGCACAGCGGGCACAGAGCAGCTGTGGCTGCCCCTGCGTCCCTGGATGTGTCCAAGGCCAGGCTGGACAGGGCTCGGAGCAGCCTGGCATAGCGGAAGAGATCCCACTGACATCCCAAATCCCATCTTTCCTGCAGGATTCCTAAGTGGGGTTTAAATGAGTCAGAACAAGGTTCACAGAACAAGTTTTACATGGCAGAAAACCAAGCAGAGCCCATTTCCAAAGCCAGCAATTGACTCGGCGGAGCATCCGAATCCCTCGGCTGCCGTTGCAGGCATTGATGGCTGAATTAAACTAATGATGGGGAGATCTCTGAGGAGTCAGCCTGGCAAGTGGGAATGGTGTTTCCCAAACATTCAGCATTAACCTAACTCTGCTCCACTGAAGTAAAACCCTGCCTGAGTTCAGTGGGAGCAGAGTGGTTCCATCCCTGCAGGAAGAGCCGAGATTCCCTGTGAGCCCTTCCCAAGTGTTGTGCTCTGTGCTCCAAGTATTCCAAAAAAAATCCCTGAGATTCAGCTGCTCCTGGGGGCTTTCCTTGTATTATTTCCATTAACTAGACGAGGGCTTCCATTGGAATATTTTATCTAACCTTATTCCAAGCTTGGGAATTTATATATTCCAGATACTTCCAAGGTGCCCTGTTTGCCACCTTGCAACTGGAAATTTGATTTTTTTTTTTTCCACAATTTAGGTCCTACAATTGTCTTTATTCCTCCCTGATCCAGTAACTGGGGGTTGTAACAGTAGCACTGTGTGGATTTGTAGGATTTATGGGATTTGGGGTAGCTGGGCTTGGGGCAACCTGGGATAGTGGAAGGTGTCCCTGCCCGTGGCAGGGGGTGGCATGAAAGGATCCTTAAGGTCCCGTCCCACCCAAACCACTCTGGCATCCTGTGGCTTTCCAAAGGCGTGGTGCCCCCTGGAAGCAGCTTGGAGGACTTGCAGGGCCGTATTTCACCTGGATTTGGGGCGGCAGCCCCGGGGAGAGACAGCAGCATCCCTCAGCTCCCCCCGTGCCTGAGTGCCGCAATCCCCTGGCTCCGGAGCGCTGCAGCAGCCTCGGAATGCCGGCTCACCTGGCTGCCTGCCCGCTCTGTCTGCAGCTCCCAGGGGAGACAGGACTTTCCCTGGGAGCACGGGCACGGAAAGCATCTTTGCCGGGCTGGTGCTTCCCGTATCCTCTGGGAGGGTGTGCCCTAATGCCTATTTTGGGAAGCAGGCTATCAGCTCCCAACGGCACAGCCCTGCCTGCCAGGCACTACCTTGCCTCCAGAGCAGGCAGAGCCTGCCTTCCCTAATCTGGAAATCCCATCCAACTTCAGCGCTCAACTTCGGATTTCTCGGGATGGGCTCTGGCTGCCTCCTACTCGTGCCTTTCTATCCTTAGCAGGATTCACAGGCTTTCAGCTCCCTCACACTTCTCGCTCTCTAATCTTAGCGCCGCTGCCAGCTTTAGAGAGGCTTCGAGCTCCAGGGTCTCTCACTTGTGTGCAGGCTCTTTCTGGGACACAGCCAAGTAGGTGAAAAACTCGGGAAGGGGGAAGGGGAGAGCTGGGGCTGCTCTCAGATGTTGCAGGCTGGAGCTAAACGCTGCCTCGGGATCCGCTGTCAGTTCTGCGGTGCTTTCTGAGATGTTCCAGAGGGTTTGGTCAGCAGGAGGTGGCAACTCCTGCCTCGGTGAGCTGGAACACCTGGACACGGTGCTCCTGTTCTCGGGGGATTTTCAGCACACGTTGGATAAAGATCCACTGGAGCTCATTCCCTGTGCTCGGGAGCTGGCTCGGCGCTGCCGGCTTGGCTGATTCCGTAAGCCACAAGCTGCTCCTCTGTCAAGTGTCTCCTGCTTTGTCTCTATTTGTTCCCAAGGGTGTCTGTGGAGGTTGGATCAACTTTCCAGAGAGAAACAGCTCTTCCTCAAATAAAGCCTTCCGAGGTGGCTGCTCTGCCACATGTTCCCTGCAGACCCACCGAGGGGGGAAACCATTGCTGCGTTGAGCCCGTTGCCCAGAGAAGCCGTGGCTGCCCCGTCCCTGGCATTGCTCAAGGCCAGGTCGGAGCAGCCTGGCACAGTGCAAAGGTGTCCTCCCACGGCAGGGGATGGAGTGAGAAGTTCCTTAAGGTCCCTGCCAGCCCAAGCCATGTGACTCCAGTTGGGAATGCCACCTGGAGATGGGCACAGGAAGGGTGGCACCATCACTGCCACCATCACCCAAGGCCAGGGAACGCTGCCTGGGAGTAATGCAGTGATTTGCTGCCTTCTGAATTCCCACATCTCCCTGTTCCCATGGCTGGGATGACGTTTGCCCGGCATGATTCATGCTGCCAATTCCTGCCTGGAGCTGGATGCAGGAGTTTATTTTGGGATGCATACCTACCCGGAGGATGGGGATGCAGGGAAAACACTCCCCTGCCAACTGCAAAGGCAGGAGCAGTTTGGCCTTCCCAGCAGTCAGGAGCCAGAGGAGTGGTCAGGCCTGGAACAGGTGGAATTTGTGCTCCAGGCTGAGCAGCCTGCAGGTGCATCCATGGTTTTACATCCGGAGGATGATGGAAGTTGCAACACCGACCAAATAAATGCTGTAAGAGCTCTGTCTCTCTGAAATAAACTGATCCCGTGGTTTCCTTGGTGGAGAGTCAGAGCCAACCCTCAGGAGCTTCCTGTGGTGCAGGCAACTCTTATCCTGCTTTTCCAGAGAAGGAAACCGGGACAGCGGTTCCGCAATCCGTGCCCTGCCATTTCAGTCTTTAACTGAAACACTTAAAGATGGGGTGAGGCATTGGGGTGGAAGCTCTGCTCCCTACTGAAAGTCAGGATACATGGAGTGGTGTGGCTGGAGACACCAGACACTCCCAGGGAGCCGTGGGCAGTGTTTTATAATCGTATGGCAAAGGATAAATCCCAGCAAACAGAAAGAAAATATTTCATTGTTCATTTTCCCATCCCACTAAAAGGTGGGGATGAAATGAAAATAATAACAAATGAACTTTGGCTGTGTTTACTCAGGAGCTCAACTGCTCCTAAACTCTATGGCCTGGGAGGAAATGCCTTGTTCAGCCTCATTTTCCATGTATTTGACTCATGAAAACTCCATCTAACCTTGGGTTTGGACTAATAAAATCCCCCTGGAATATTTATTCACGTGAAATGTGCAGCTCCATGCTTGCTGAAAGAGCCATTGTGCACTGGGCTCTGCAGAACAAGCAGAGCTGGAGCAAGTGGAATATTTGCCTGGATTTGGCAAGGAGGAATATTGTAAAGAATTCAGGGAGTGGAATTTGATTCCCGATTTTCCTGGGCTCGGTGGCACATGGCCCTTCTGGGGTTGTTTTCCTTGGGTCGGCTGCCTCTGTTATGTAATGGTTCTTTTTGCTAATTAAGCACCAAGGCCAGGCTGGAATTAAGCAGAGAGGAAGTTGGGGTAATGGAAAAGAAGGAGCACAGCCCCTGCTGGGTTACATCATTCCACTCCTGCCAACAGGCTCTGCTGAGGGCAGGAGAGGCAGGGAAGGGGAAGCCAGAAGGACTCTTGTTGTTGACCCTTTTGTACAAACCCATTCCTTTGGATAACGTGCGTGGAATCGTGGAATGGCTTGGCTTGGAAGGGACCTTAAAGCTCATCCAGTTCCACCCACGCCTTCCACTGTCCCAGGCTGCTCCCAGCCCAGTCCAACCCAGCCTTGGACACTTCCAAGGATCCAGGGGCTTCCCTGGGACCCTTCTCCAGGGCCTCCCCACCCTCACCTTGATCACTTCTTCCTTCAATCCAGTGAAATCGCCCTTCCTGAAGTTTCAAAGCCCTGTCCCATCCCAGGCTGCCAAACCTGAGGCCTGGGGAGGATGGATGCAGTGGCAGGGAAGGTCCCTGTATTTTTCCACGGGGAGCTCCTCAGGTGAGCACGGGAGCCGAGTGTTATTGTTTATTAGGCACATACATTCCATAATTACTTGGCAAATAGGATCATTATATCTGGAGTTACGGAGCACTTCAAACATTAATTGCCACCTAACTTGCAGATTTCAGCTCTGATACACAAACCTAATCATCACTCATTAACTATTAAAGAAGAGAGCACTGCAAATATATTAAATTACTGCAGATCACTGATTAAACCAAATCCTTGGGAATTCCTAAAAGCCTCCTGAGGCGCTGGGATTCACTTCCAAGTGACCACTGGGAATTTAGACTTCAAACGCAACCGAATGGCTTCACGGAATCGTGGAATCCCCGAAGGATTTGGCTTTAAGGGACCTTAAATCTCATCCCGTTCCACTCCGTGCCCTGGGCAGGGACAGCTTCCACTACCCCAGGCTGCTCCAAGCCCCGTCCCAGCCACGCCACTGGGGCCATCCCAGCTCCCGTGTGCTGCTGCTGCTGCTGCCGCCGCTTTGGAGGAGCCCTGGCTCAAGGACAGACTGGAACGTTCCTTCCTCCCCACCAACTTCGCAAGAGTTTCCCCCACCCCGCCCCGCCCCGCCCCTCTCCCTGCTGCGCTCCGCTGGTAACTTTGCCATCCTGGAGGCAACCCTGGTGACACAGAGCAGCTTTCCCTGCCGGAGGAAATGCCAAAGAGGGAGAGGAGCTGACACCCACAGGCCACTGCCAGCAGAACTTGGCACCGGGGGCCTGCAGCTGCCAGAGCCTCCCTCGGAGTGGCCACAATCAGCTCCCGCTCCGGAGCGAGCGCCGAGGAGGCGGCGCGGGGCATGTGGCGCACAATCAATGCCGCAATCAGGGGCCGTGCCAGCTGCTCGCTCCGCGCCCGTCCCGCTGCCAAGGCCACAAAGAGAAGGGAAGCAGCCACAAAGGCCGGCAGCTTGCGGGGCCAGGGGGCTCCGGGGCCCCTGCCCGCCCCTTGCCAGCTCCTGTCCCCCTCGGAGAGCTGCTGCTGCTGCTTTTAGAAGTGCTGCTGGTGCCAGGAAAAAGTGGGGATGGGAGCGAGTTGCCTGCCTGGCTGGCTGGGTTATGGGGTGCAGATGTCAAGAGGCACTGCCTGCTTTTAACGGGCAGGGAAGGGCATAATGACCCTTGGAATGTGTCAGAACAGGGAAAGCTTCCCAGCAGCTCCCAGCTCAGTCGGTTTCCTGGGCAGGCAGTTCTCTGTCGCTTGTTGGGGAATGCGTTTCGGGATGGGCAAACGCAGAAGGGAAATAGGGAGAAGGGAAGGACGTGACTGGCCACCTCCCCTGATGCTCTGCAATCACCTTCCCAAAGTTTCCACCCAAAAAATAGTCTGAAAGGGCTTGGAGAGGTGGCCGAGCCCACCCTCATTCCCAGCTCCACCTTGGTTCGTGTCCAAGCCCTGCTGCAACACATGGACAATGACCATCATTTCATGGAGAGCTTCATTAGGGGGAGCAGAGCCGATCATTTCCTGCTTTCATCTTGAATATTGAGAGGAAATGCCAGGGCTCAACCTGATTTTCCACTCTCCTTCATCCTTTTTTTTAGCCTGGCTTTGAACACTTCCAGGGACGGGGCAGCCACAGCTTCTCTGGGACACCTGGGCCAGCACCTCAGAAACCTTTGCGTTGGGAGTTTTCTGTTGGTGCTTCGCAGTTTCCTTCCCAAAAGTGCTCCCACAGACCCTGCGAGCAGCTGATTCCTCCGGAATGAGCGACTCCAGGTGCTCCAGCGGATGCTTTGGAAGACGCTGCCTTGTCGCAGCTCCGTTCAGACATTTCCAGCTTTGACAAACGGCCCCAAACCCCACGGATTTTACGCTCTCCCCCTTTTCTGTTTGCAGCGTCGCTTTTAGCAGGAGAACATTCCGTGACAAACAACCTGCAGCCACGTGCCGGCCGTAAGGCACATCCAGCAGCCCACCCTGCACTTTTATGGCACTGGCTGGGGACACGGAGCCAGAGCGGGCAGGGAGCGATCCCACCTGTCCAAGCGTTTCTGTCGCTTTTCCAGGGACTTTACAGCAGCCTGGCTGCCTGCAGAGCCGCCGTGCAGATGGCTGCATCCTGCAAATGTCTCTTCCAGAGGGCTGGGAGCAGCTTCCATCTTCCCCGTCAGCCTCTCCCACTGTGTGGTGGCAGCACTGTCCGGGGGAAAACAGCGAGGGACTGATCCTGCTGAGGGTCGGGGAGTATCCAGAGCTGGGAGGGAGCCACAAGCATCAGCTGCTCCTGCTCTTGTGCTCCAGGATCTTGGAGAGGCTTTTCCTGCACTGACATGTCCTTGTTGAAGAGAGGTGGGAGCGGGCTCTTCACCCAGGGAACAAGGGACAGAGCAAGAGGAAGCGGCCTCGAGTCACAGCACACTGCAACTGGGAGGCAGGGGCCGTGGTTGGGATCTGGGTTTTTGGGAGAAGGCTACATTGCTGTGCTGCACAGCCCTTTGGTCCCTGCTGCAGCCACCTGTTAGTGCTGTGCTGAAGAGCACAGGAAAAGTTTGGGAGCTGAGGAGCCTCCCATCATCCCAAACAGCAGCACCACAGGCGGCTCTGGCTGCAAATGCAGGCGATGTTCCGCCAGCCCCAGCCCGTTCCATAAACCAGCCCAGCTCCTGAATATTTGATGGAGCGGCACAATCCGCAGTGCTCCATCCTCCGTAGCTCCTTCCCGGAGCCTCTCCTCTCCTCTCCTCCCAGTGCTGCTTTTCATTTGCCAGGAGTGATTATCCCTCCTTTTGGTGAGAGCAGAGCTGCAAGGCCCAGCCCGGCGCTTGGCTTTAGGAGCAGCCTCGGCGCTGGCATCGGAGCTGTCGGCTCCGAGCAGCCTAATTAACCTGTGGTCCCTCTTCTGGCTGTTTCTGCAGGAACAGAGCAAAAAATCATTTGGGGTGATGGAGCAAGACTGCCCTGGGGGGGGTTTTATTGGGTTTCTCTGTGTTTGGGATCGTTTCCTTACAAGGATTTGATTTGGGGTCAGGGCCAGGCTCTCTGGGGGTTTGGGTGCTCGGAGCCCTCCAAAGGAGCTGCCCACCCCACAGATTGCATCCCAGAGCATCCCAGGCTCTCCACCTGCCCTTCCCACTTCATTTTCCTGCTGGCTGCTAAGCTCAGCCTGGCTCGGGGAGCCTTTCCATGGGATTAGCACTTTCTTCCCGTTCCCATTTCTCAGCTGGTTCCCAAATACCCAGCAGGAAGTTTCTGTCCGGTGGGATGACCGAGATCCAGTTTGGATCTGCACACTGGATACCCTGAGGCTCCCTCTGGGCCGTCTCCCAGCCCGTGACTGGGATTAGTTGATCTTTACTAATATTTGCGGTAGGAACAGCATTTCACCGAGATTAACAAACTTATTGGCAGCTTTGGAGTTTGTTAAAATGAAGGGAAAGGCTTGGGAAAAGGGGACCGGGGATGATACGCAGGGAAATGTAGTTGGGAGAATTTATCCTCTTCATTAAAAGCCACTAAGACCTTCATCTCTGGTATTTAATGTGCCAAATTCAATATTCTCAACAGAGTTAGCATATAGAAAATAGCAATATCTTCTTTTGAAAGGAGGGAGGGAGGGAGGAGGGAAAATTGGAGCTGAACCACACGCATTAATAGCTTCCCCCCCTTTCCCAAATCCAGCCTCTGGGAAATATTTGCCAGGGAAGAACAAACTCCTTGCAAGAGCTGAAGGATTTGCTCCCCGTGTAAGTTGTGTTTTCCTTCCACACAGAATGATTTGGGTCGGAAGGGACCGTAAAGATCATCTCATTCCAACACCTGAATCAGGATTTCCTGGGAAGGAAAATTTAAGAATCCTCTGGAAAAGCTCTGTTGAGAGTTTTGAAAACCCTGGGACTATAAATGAAGAAAAAGCTTGAATAATAAAACCCACACCACCTAAAATCGAATTCACTTGAGCGGGTCAATACATTTCTGCTGCTGGATCGTGGAAACCAGGGAGGAAGGGGGAAAAGAGAGATGTGGGATTGTTATTGTGTCCTGCTCATTCAGCTGCTTCAAAAGTCTGGGAAAAAATCTCCACCGAACGCCCACGAAATAGAAATATGTCCTTTTATTCCTTGGGACTTTCCTCCAAACTGCTTCTCCTCCTGATTCCCTTCTGTGCATCCACGTATTTGCCCAGCAGGAAATGACAGGAATCGCAGGGCTTGTGGAAAGCAGCTGATGGCCCAGGGGAAACCTCCTGCCCTGGCTCCAGGCTGTGCCAGCTTCCATCCCTGGAAGTGTCCCCAGCTTGGACAGGCCCCTTCCCACCCCACCCCGTGCTGGGATTCCGGCATTGCCTGCGTCCCTTGCGGCCCCGTGTTCTCCCCAGCTCCTCCCCAGCACGGTTTTTCCAGGTGGGAAGCAGCCGAGCCCGCCGAGCTGCCCTGACACAGCCAGAGACGAGCAGCGCGGGGCAGATCCCAGCCCCTGGAGCTGCTCCCCCTGTCACCATTCCCACTCCTCAGGCCTTTGGAATCGCTCGTTTTCCAGCTCGAGAGCCGCGGTTTGCCGCAGAACGCCGAGGCCGAGCCTGGGCCAGCACGGAAGGGGGAGGTTCCCAGCCCGGCTCCTTTCTCCCGGTGCCCGTAGGTGGAGGGGGCCGGGGTGTCCCCAGCCCCGGAGCCGCCTGCCAGCGGCCCGGCTCGGGAGCGGGCTGCTAAACAAGATATACACGGGATGTCAAAGCCTGGAGCCGCACGCATCTCAGCCAATCACTCCCAAATAAATTAACCATGGCACTGCCTAATAGGATCCACCTGCTTTCTTCCAGCCCCTACCTGAACCCCCCTTTGATTAAATGTCAAAAGCCTGCCTCGCGCCTGCAGATTGCACTGAAGGCGGATAACAGAAAGGTTCCTCCTGTGACTCCATAAAACTGAAATAAATTCCACTGGCATCTTGTAAATTTTTATTTTCTACAATGACTGCAGGCCCCATCTGCGACCCAGCTGTTATTAGAAGGGAAAGCGTTGGCCCTTCTGCATTACAAAACAGCATAGAACAGTAATTGCCAGTGGAAGAGATTAAGTGTAGACACTAAAAATGTTTACTCGCAATGAATATGCATAACGATGGGTAGGAAACAGCCCTGGAAGATTAAAAAGAGAGAAGGGTTTGTTTACAAGGCTGGGAAAAAAAAAAAGAGGGGAATGTCAGTTGGCCCCAAGCCTGAAATAGGAACGAAAAACCTTTGGGCAAGGCATTAGGGAGAAAAACAGATGGTTTGTGAACCTTTTATTAGATAGAAAAATCATTAATCAAGCCCAGGCTGGAAATGGCAGGGTTTTGGGTAGTTCAGAGCCGAGTTTATTTTTTCTTAAAGCGACAGCGCGGCGCTGCCGGCGCTCCCCGCCTGCTCCGGCAGCCCTGGGAGCACATCCCGCTCCAGGTCCGCGCTCCCACCGCGCTGCCTGCCGAGGAAATCCCTCAGTAGGGTTTCACATTTCAGCACCTGTTTCGCCCCGCTCGAAAAAAACACGCCAAAGGAGAAGGAGGCGGGGGGAGGAGAGCGCAGCTTGGGTTATTTTTTCACGGTTGTTCCGGCTCGCGGCTCACAGGGGGGAGAAATTTAGGGAATACAGCATTCCGCAGGCAGCTTCGGGAAGAAAAAGGCGTTCGGCGGCCTCGGGGGGCAGCCCCCCGCCTCCGACAGCTCCCGCTCCCCCCCGCCCCGATTTTGGTGCAAAAAACACTAAAAAGAATGAATTTTGCTGCGTAGAAATAACGTTGAGCCGCGTGGAAAGAAAGAGGGGACGGGGTCTGATCACCCCCTCTCCCGGCGGGGGGGTGGTGTGTGTGTGCCGTAGGATGCCACCGTTCCCTGCTGGAATCCGGGCCTTTGTTCGCTTGGTTCTCCTCCTCCCAGTTCCTCGCAGCCTCGGAGCAGGGGATTGCTCGGGCACGAACAGCTCGGGGCACATCGGGTGTGTCCCAGGTGCGGGCTCACCTGGGGCGGGGGGCGTGAGGAGGGCGAGCGGGGTGACACCCGGGGACACGGGGACGGAGCAGGGTGGGTCAGCACAGGGACACCTGGAGGCCCTCCAGCCCCGAGCATCCCAGGTGCCCTGGAGCAGTGTCCTCAGGTGCATCCCGTGTCCTTGGGATGCTGGAATTCCTAATCCGCGGGGCTTTTGTGCGTCAGTCACCCTCCGAGGAGTGAATGAAAACCGATTAAAATTGTCCGGTTTTCAGCTGGCTGGGAGTAGCTTGGATTGGGAGCGAGGGCAGAGTCCTGGCTTTGGCTTCCTGATGGTGCTTGAGGTGGTGTAAATGTGGGGCAAAGACGCAGATTCCCATGGGATCACCTGGAATCCGAGATCTGGGGCTTGGGCTGGGAGTGGTTGAGAAATGCAAAAACACAAAGCGAACGTGGAAGTCAATAAGGACAACGTAAGGAACGAGCCACAACATTTTTAACGGCAAACTCAGGCGCCGAAGTAAAGCCAAAATCCTTCTTTGGGGAATAAAAGGGAACAGCTCCTTCCTCCAATGTCTTTTGTACCACAGAGGAGCTGCCCACACATTTCCTAATTCTCCGACTAATAGCTGGGAGATGAACTTCCTAAAACATATGAGCTCCATCAGAGCCGAGGGAGGGAGGGAAAAGGGAGGGAAAGGGAGGGAAAGGGGGAAAAGGGAGGGGGGAAGGGGGAAAGAAGGGGGAAATGTTTGCTTCTAAGGGAGGTTGGGAGAGGGCAGAACCTGCTGGTTTTTTGCAGAAGAGATGGATGCTCTGAGGTTGGGATGTGGCGTTCTGCTCCCGGCCCCGCTGCCACCACAGACTTCACCTGCAGCCTTGCCTGCAGCACCCAGGGAGGCAGCATTTTCCAGGGAACTCAGGTAATTGCCAAGCAAATGGACTCTGGAGCATCCCAGTTCCTACTCCCCCNCGGGGAGGGGGGGGGAAGTACAAACTGATCTTTGTAAGAAAGAGTAGCTGGGATTGCAAGCCTTGCATATGTTACAGCACATCATTAATAACAGTGATCAAAAGCACGGGAACATCTCGGCAGCTGCAGCGAATTATTGGAGAAATTGGAATTTTCAAATGAGCTCACACTTAAGGGAAAAAAAAGAGCAGGGGAGTGGGGGGGGAACCAAGGGCACTGTGCACTGGGGTCAGGTCACTCTGCAGAGCCACAAAATAATCCCGAGGTACGGACAGGGCTGGAGGGAAAGCAAATTCTGTGCAGTATCTAGGAAAAAGGTGGGGGGGAAAGCCCCAGATCCGCTTAGGGCAGCGCGGAGTGGCTGTACCCGCAGGAGCTTTTCCAACTGGAGACCCTGTGGAGAGGGGCTGGGAATGTGGGATCAATCAACCTCAGAGGTGTCCCAGGCCAGGCTGGACACGGTTTGGAGCAAGCTGCTCTGTCCAAGGTGTCCCTGCCCCAGGGTGCAAAGGGGTGACCCCTGAGGTCCCTTCCCACCCGCACCGTGCCCGGATTCCGTGCCAGAGGTGCCACTGCCCAGCCCGCCCCGGCCTGGCTCCCTGCCCTGCAGCTTCCAGGAGGAGAAGGGAGGGAAAGGGCTGCTCGTCTCGGCTTTTCTCTGATAAGAACTGCCGCGCATCCCTGGGTTCTGGATCCCCCCGGGGAACAGGGAGTGGGCGGGCGGCGGGGCTCGGGGAGCATCCACCACAATGGATGTTTTATAGCGGGTTGCGCAAGGGCCGGAGCCGGGCCAAGCTCGGCACGAGGGCCGGAAGAATTCCATTCAGGACGAGATAAAGCTTTCCTGGGAAGCTGCGCATCCTGGGAGTGGCTCGGCACCGCCGGGACCCCTGAGTCCAAGCGTTCCCCAGCACGGCCGAGGTCAGCGCTGCCCGCTGGCCCTTTCCACGGGGAAATCGTTCCCGGTATCCAACTAAACCTGAGCGGGGCTGCGCTGGCTGCAGGGCCCGATCCCGCCGGCTTCCAGCAGCCTTTGGAATTAATTGGCTGCTTTGCCCACGGGTGGGACTGGCTGTGGAGAGAGCAGCGCTCAGCGGGAGCTGAAGGTGACGCGAGGAAACTCTTTAAAGATCGAGGTTTGATCTCGAAATGAAAGCCTCGCTCCCAAACGCCTTCCCGAGCCCCCTTCCCTCCCTTTCCGAGCCACGTTTTTCTAATTCCGAGCAGCTCCGCCGGCTCGGGTTACACATCTGCCTGCCGCGTGTGATGTTGCGGCAGTAAAAGTGCAGGTGTTGGGGCTTTAAAGGAACCATTTGCGAAAGGAGCTGGGGCCGGGCCTCCCGCTCCCTCTGTTCCCAGCTGGCCCCGCTGCCGGCGTTCCCGCTGCGGCAGCGCGAGGGTTAAACGGCAGGGAAGGGCCGCTCGTGACTTCCGTGCTCTTCCATCTGCTGGGAACCCTGCAACCCATTTGGAAATGAATTTTTTACTGGGAAGGCGCGCTGCCGCATCCAGCCATGCCCGCATCCCGCGCAGCCAGACGGCTTTGCGCCGTGCTCGCACATGTCTCCAGCGACGGGCTGGGCTGGGCTCCGGGCTGATTGCAAAGGCAAGGAGAGTGCCGTCATTAAGTATGTATGGCCAGCCTGCCCGCGTGCGCGCTTCCCGCACTTTATTCCGTAATTATCATCACATTAGGTTGGTAAATAATGTTGACACATGGTTCCCGAACAGCTGGAGGGTGTCCGTCTGACACCCGCAACCATCCGAGCGCGGCTCCTCGGAAAAAGCAGGACGGCTCCGGCTCCCTCGGCAGGCGCGTGCGGGATCCCTGCCTGGCACGGAGGGGAAATCTCGCCTTTCCCAGAAAATCCCCTCCAACGAGCCACGGCTCTGATCTGGGAGCGGGGCAAGGCGCTCATTAATCATACAAGTGCGGAGCACTGATTTGCAGATTAATCTAATTAGACCTCATTTGTTTCAGGTGAAAGCCGCGCTATTCCCGGCGCTATTCCCGGCGTTATTCCCGGCCCAGCACATGTGGCTCCGTGTAGGAGTCAGGATCAATTACGGGAGTGACTTTGCCGAGCGCGCCGCTCCCATCCGGCCTCTCTCGGCGTCGCCATTAGAAATTCACCAAGTGCTTTTAAGGGATGGCTCGGGATGGCTCCCGGCATCCGGGGTCTCAGGTGTTTGGGAAAACCATGCGAGCCGAATCCAGTGGCTCGGAGCTCTGAAGAGAGGCTTTGTTGTAGGAATTTTGGGGAATTCATTGGGTGAAATGACCAATTTCCTGCCACGGAGCTGCTCCTTGTTCCTCGGTGTCCCAGCAGGAGGGCGGGAGCGGCTCCGTGCTCCCAAAGGCCGGGGACACCCTGCCTTTCCCCAGGAGCATCTCCAGGGCTGGAACATCCCTGGGAATGCCACCATCCCAGGGCATTGCAGCACAGGCCTCAGTGAACTCCCTTATTGAGACTTGTTATTCGTTCCAGGGGGGAGAAATGGGGGGAAAAGGAGATGATGCTCCCAAGTGAAACGCTTGCTATTTTTAGCCAGAAATTGCCCTTTTGCTCCGACAGCTGGATCCTTTGGAGTAGCCACTGGATTAAAGGACAAACCTGGGTATTTAACTGACAAGGCAAAAAAAAAAAAATGTTAATCCTGCTTGCGGGATAGGGAGAGAGAAAAAACCTGCTGGGGAAGAAAAAACCCAGCTTCCGTTTTCTTCTCCTCGGCGTGGAGGTAAATCCGAGGGAAGGGGAATATTGCGAGCCCATAATCTTATTTACATTCGGAGCATGACTCCAGCTCCCAGTACATTGCAGACATCTGTCAGACAAACAGACACGACTCGGCAAAGATATTTCAAATGCTCTTCCCTTAAAAGCTAGGAAGCTGTTTGGGGATTTTGGCAGGATAGCTGGGATCTGACATGTCTTTTTTTTTTTTCCGGCTTTTTTTCCCATTTGTTCTTTTTTTTTTTTTTTCCCCCCCGAAGCAGATGATTTCTTTGGCTTCCTACGAGCGAGCTTAAGGAATTGGGTTTGCTGGAGTGTTTGTTAGGAAAATTGAAGCGCTAACTCCTGGCCTGAGCTAATTTGTCGGGAATTTTTTTACTTGGAAGCCTCTCCTCTGCCCGTGCCATGCGCCTTCAGGTGTGTTTTAGGGAATTTTCTCCCTTAGCAATGACTCTAACCTGACTCAGGTCACCGATGGGGCAGAACACAAACCAACTGCAGGTGCTCCTGTTTCATGAGGGGCACAGGCGGGATTTGCTGCGAGCCCGGGGTCAACCAAGCTGAGGATAATCAGCGTTCCCTAAAGATAATCAGCATTTTCCTAAAGATAATCAGCATTTTCCTAAAGATAACCGGGACTGCGCCGCGTTGCCGAGCTCCGCTCCCAGCCTGTTTTCAGCTGCTCGACTCAATATTGCTGCATAATTTGGAGTGTCTTTGGAGTGTCTCCTCTCCGGTTTTTTGGATGCGAGACTTAGCAACAGGGAAAGGTGCTAAAGAGAGACAAAACTTGTGTGGGTGGCTGGAGATTAGCCATTTGGAATTCTCTCCTTTGCTTTGTGCCACAAGCTGTTTGCCTGTTCCCGCTCCGGATGCGGTGCCGCCGCCGCCGCCTCGGTGTTCCGTGCCCGCCATCCCATTGTCCCCGTTCCCACCTCTGCTGCTGCCCGCTGGAGCCACCTGGCCTCGCCGGCCCCAGCCCGGCCTCCTCCAGCTGCGTGGTGGCTGTGGCACAGCCCAGTGTCCCACGGGATGGCAGCTGGCACATCTCCCCCAGGGACAGAATCCTGGGACTGGTGGGGTTGGGAAGGAGCTTTAAGAGCTTCAAATCACCCCTAAGCTGTGTCCTCACGTGCCGCATCCCTTGTGTGTTCTGAGCACTTCCGGGGATGCGAGCTCCGCCAGCCGGGGCTAGAAACCCTTTCCCTGGCAGAATTTTGCCTAAACCTGGCCTGGCACGGCCTGAGGCCTTTCTGTTCCTGCTCCTGACCCCACCTGGCTGCTGTGAGGGAGGAGCGGGGAGCGAGTTCTCTCCTTCAGGGCCCAAAGCTCTGGAATCCCTTCTTTCCCTTGCTGTGACTCCGTTAGGAAGCGCCGTTAAATATTCCCTTCATTCCCCAAGCCAAATACGGAGGGAAACGCAACCAAACAGGGAGCGTCTGGAAATCATGGATTGACAATATTGAAATTCCAGCTCACCTCCAATTAGCCGGCTTCCCAATATTTGAACAGAAGACCATTTTAATGCAATTACAAACACATTTTCGGCATCAGAATTCTGTGCATAATTAGCTCCCTATTAAAGTATTTATGGAGCCCTTTTTCCATCCGAAACAGCGAAAGCCGGAGCATTTTATTCCTTACTGTTACAATAATTAACTATGCAAGGAGAACAGCATATTAATAGAGGATAATTTGTTTACATGGAAAAGAAAATTGTGCTAGATTAGCATAGCAAAAGACTATTTCCATATCCAGGCAGGAATGTTCAGGCCTAATAGCAATTTCCAGTGTCGTTAAGGAATATTATTAATAAAGTAATACAGTGTAATTCCCTTTGCCCCCGCCATATTTCACAATGTCCTTAATTACGGCTAATTCCGGCGGGACTCATTTGGGGGTTATTAAGCCGGAGACACGGGAATCTTAAATAAAACCTTTGGTAATGAGGAGGCTGCAAAGTTCCTGGGAATCGGGAACGCCGAGGAGACCGGAGCGACGGAGGGAAGGGACGGGCACAATCCTGGGAAAACAAGGGTTGGTTGGAGCAGGGTGGGACTGACAAACTGGCTTCCTGCACCTAATTCCAGGATTCTGGGCATGACATTCCCATGAAGTCAAGAGAATTCCAGAGAGAAACATTCCCTCTGAGCACCAGAGAAGGTTCTTCTTTCTGTGCCCAAGCAGGATGTTTCCTGCAATTCAGGGGGATGCCAGAATCCAGGAAGAGTTTAGGTCAGAAATCACCCCATTCCAGCGGACACCTCCCACTATCCCAGGGTGCTCCAAGTTCCATCCAGCCTGGCCTTGGACACTGCCAGGGGATGGGATAGCTCACCATGATCCACCAAAATACCCAAATCCGTTCTTTTGGGGAGGATGAACTTTTGCCAAGGAGCGGGGAGAAGTGTCCGGCGAGCCAGCCCGCTGGGAACACGCGGCTGTGCCCCGCTCTGCTGCACCCAAACACTGCGAAAGCAGGGAAGAGAAGGCCTCGGGAGCTGCAGATGGTTAATATTCATATGGAGCTGGCAGCACAGCCCGCAGGCAGGCTCCGGAGCATCCGCTCGCAGCAGCTGAGCCCCGAACCCGCCGGCTCCCGCGCAAGGATCCAGGCTGTACCCGGAGCTGGCAGCCTCGGGCTCAGCCCCGGCCAAGTGCACGGAGCCCTGGGAGAGCGGCAGAGGCAGCTCCCGGGCCCTGGGGAGAGGGAAACTGGACAACACCGGGAGAGCCTCCTCGGTGCCTCTGACCCCACCACTGGGTAAGGGGGAATGGCCTGAGGCTGAAAAGCCAAGAATTCCTTCCTGAGATGCCTGCAAGCTGCCCTCTGGCATTTGCAGGCCCTTCCCCTTGTCCTATCCCTTCTTTCCCAAATCAACAGCTTTCCCCCCTGCGGAGTTCCGAGGCCAGTTTCTTTCCTTCATCTCTTCTGACGTGTGCCCCATCTCTCCCGACGAGCAAGGTGTTCCTTCCGTGTGATTTTTTTGGGAAGAGCTTGGCGCCGGTTCCTGTCTGGCACGACACAGCACAGGCTGTTGGGAGCCTGGGAGAGGGAGGCTGGATGTGGGATGCAAGCGTTTCCGTCCTGGAAGAACACGGATTCAAATGACTCTTGTGGTTTAGGATTTCTTTTTGTGGGGAGACAAAGAGCGCAGGGGCTGGGAAGCGTTGGCTTTTTACTCGGATTATCCCATCAAACACCCCCAGGAACCCTCCCTGGATCTCCATGTCCAGCGTGCCCTCACACAGCTCCCCACACCTCCCATATAACCCGGGCCCAGCGGGATGAGGGGCTGGGAAAACTCTTCCACCTTTCCAGGAGCATTTCCCAGTCCTTTCCCTGCTCCCTTCTGCGCTGCTGGGAGGGTTTGCGGATGCAGCGTTCCAAGTTGGGTTTTCCCCCCATTTTTTCCAAGAGATGCTTTGAGCTCTGCCTCTCCCTCCCGGTGCCAGGGAAAACGCTCCTCTGGCAGCGGCCCTTCCCAAATGACATTTTCCAAAGGCTCGGGAAGAGCGGCGCTGTCACGTGGCAGCGAGTGGCCGGCAGCAGCTCCTCCATCCCTGCAGCTTTTATTCCCAAAAAAAACGGACAGGCACAATTACCAAGCCATAATTAACGTGCAGGTTGGAATTGCTTATGCCAAATCCCGGCCCCCGGTTCCCAGCCTGGCGGGTGCCCCCAAACAGCAACAATGAAGCCTCTGTGTTCTTGCAGGATGTTTGTCATCTTTTGATCCGGTGCCAGGAAAACACAGAATTCTGGGAGCTGATCCCTGCTCTCCACTGCAAGTGCTTGTCGAGTGGATTCCAGAAAGATCCACGCTGCAAAAGGGACAGGGCAGGGAGCTCAGCTCGCTGGGGGAAAAAAGCTTCAAACAGCAGCAGCTGCAGCAGCCCCGGGATTTCCTTCTCGCGGGGATCTGGAGCGAAGGGAGAGCTGAACAAGTGGGCTGGAATGGAAAATGCCGTGTAAAATATTGCATGGGTATTAAAAACCCCATGGCGGTGTGCTCCAGCCCCGGGGCGTGTGTCCCAGCAGAATTCCCCATTTTTCTCAGCATTCCCTAGTGCTGGCCAGGCTGGAAATCACTCTTGGCAAAAAAAAAAAAAAAAAAAAAAAAAAAAAAATCCCCCCC
>VWYO01013897.1:539-27119 GCA_013400275.1 Rhadina sibilatrix | reverse complement strand
TTTTTTTTTTTTAAATGCACTTTTCTCTTCCAGATCCAGAGACAAGGGACCTTTATCGGCTCGAACTTCATCTCCGCCCCAGAAAAGCTGCACCCGGCCCACTCCTGCCAGAGGAAACTTCCAGAAGGTCTTCATGTGGGGACTTGGAGCTTCCAGCGGCTGCGCTCTCATCCCAGTTGGAAGCTTGTTCCCAAGGCTGCTTATCTCCAGCCTGAAATGGTTTGGCTGCAGCTTCTCCCGTGGATGTCAGTGCGGGACTGAGGGATCCGTTCCAGTCTCCCCATTGGCAGGTGTGTGCAAGCCTTTGGTTCCTGGTACCATTTCCTGTGCTCTCTGATCAAATATCAGCTTTTCCTTGTGGAATTCTGGTGCTCTGCTGTTGGCCAGCGGAGAACACACCACGTATCCCTCGGCCCCACAATTCCACACCCCGCTCCCGCCCAGCCGGGATGGACCAGAGCGGGAGAGGCTCCCTCGGGCGCTGAGTGCTGCCTGGGGCGTCTCCCACCCTGCTCCACAGCCAGCCCGACACAAGGCCAGGGGGAAAGCTGCTCTTTCCGCTGCCTCCCTTCCCTGGGAATTGGGGAATTCGTGCCGCTGCCGCGCCCCCGGCTGGCCGAGCGGCCCCGAGCCCCAAGCCCCGCCAGGTGGGAATTGCGGCCGAGGAGAAGTTCCGGGCTGGGCGTGGGGGAGCGCGGGAGCGTCGTCGTCGGGGAAGCGCTGCTGGGATCAGGCACAGATGGGAGACACGGAGCTGTCAGAAGGAGCCGGGATTGGAAAATGTTATAATTGGGATGGTAAACAAGTTCACAAGGACCCTATTGAGGCAAGGCATTGCCATGGTAACCGCCCAGAAAAGTCTGGGAATGAGGAAGGGATGGAGCGGTGGGGGCAGCCGAGGGAAGGGGCCGGGCTCCGGGATGTGCTCCAGGCTCCCAGCTTTCCTGGGACGATCAACGTGTGCTTGCACAGCCTGTGGGACGGGCTTGGGAAACGCGGGCACCCTTCCCATCGCTTCCCAGTCCCAGCAGGGTGCAGCCAGGGCAGGATGGGGCTGGAAGGAACCTCCCCAAGGCTGCCTCAAGGAGCGCTCAGGCATTTTGGGATGCCCTGTGCAAGCTCCTGATCCAGGTGGGTCCTTCCCATTGGCAGGAAATGCTGTGATCTTTCCAACTGGGAACAATCCCCCCTCCCTCTGCAGCTCACATCTCCCACTTTTAGGGTGAGAAGTTGGACGTGAGCAAGGAAAAAAGTAAAAAGAGCTGCAATCAAACCAAGCTTAGCAACTTGACACTCCACAATAGTGTTTGAAAGCCTGGTTTTATTAATCAGCTACTTGTCTTTAATGGGATAGTACTCCACATTCCAAGATGGATGCAGCAATTTTCCTGGCTCCAATAAAACGATAAAACTTGTTTATAGGCCAAAAGAAATGTTAAGGGCCCGGGGCCACTGAAGCCCTCAGAACAAATCTTTTTTAAGTGGCAGGGCTGCAGCCCAGGAAAAGGGACACCAGCAAGAGTTGGACACCTTCAACTGCCTTCCTTCTGTGCTTAAATCAGGGTGGGGAAATAGGATTTTGTTCTCTGGGATTCCTTCAGACAGCAAAGGTTTGCTTGGGGAGGGAACCCAGAGCTTGCAATCAGAATGCAGTGAGATGTCTCCCAGGCCTTGCACAGCTCTTTTGGGAAGAGACCCTTGAAATCCAGCTGCTTTCTTCCTGGAAATCAGTGGGTTGGAAGTGGGGAGGTTGGACTTTTGCACCAGTGGAGGGAACGCACGTGGGCACGCTGCTGCTCGGCCGAGATGTTTTGCGTCCCTCTCTGAGCTGCACGGCAGCACTATCCATCATTTTTCCAGGGGCTGCCATCCCTTTTCCAATCCCAATGAATTGCTGGGACAGATCTTTAATAAGAACCAGCCACCAAGACCTGGGAGATTTCATTTGTTCTGGCACAATCGGCACATTGCCCGCCTCGTGCGGGACCATATGGAGCGCTCTGCGCCCAACGCGGTGCAGTCACTGGGGCGAAACGAGGAGGGATTTCCTTCCTCATCCTCTTCAGTGCTGCCAGGCGTTGGATGGGGCAGCAGGCTGGGAGAGCTCATCTGGGCACAGCAATCAGGCCCGAGGAGCTGTGCCAGGAAACCCTCGGAGCGAGAACGCCGCTGGGAGCCCGTCCCCGCGGGGAATCGCTGGGGCTGGGCACGGCAACAGAGCCCTCGGGCAGGAACGGGCTCTGGGGAGCTCCTCTTTGGGGGGAAAAAATCACTGCCTGCTGGGTTTGACACTGCCTGGGACAGGAGGGAGCCTGCCTGTGCCCGGGGTGGCTGTGGGGATGGATTGGTGGGTGCCAGCAGGGAGCAGGGTGCTGCTGCTCCCAGAGCCACAGAGAGTCAAGGAATGCTTTGGGGCAGGAGTCACCTTAGAGCTCGTCCACTTCCCACGGGCAGGGACACCTTCCCCTATCCCAGGTCGTTCCTGGGACACTTCCAGGCATGGGGAGTCCCCAGGCTCCCTGACCAACCCACATCCAAACCGCTGTGCCCGTGTTCCCCCAAAATCTCCCCCATAAACAGACTGCAGGTGAACAAAAATCCCCTTCTTGGTGCCCGAGGCCTGAGGGAACACGACATTGATTATTCCAAAGGAATCAAGACGTTGATTCCGTGGGAAGAGGCAGAGTGTGATCCCTGCTCCTGCCTCTCCGAGCCATCAATAACAGAACGGTTCCCCTTCCCATCCCATTATGGCTAATCATGAGTTATGGAGAAAGCCACCACGTCCTGTGGAAAAAGCAGGATCTGGGTTGATTATTAGAGGCTCCAATCAAGAGATTGATGCCCAAAGCCAGCCTAATTAGCGGGAGTCTATTGGAGAGGAAGCTGAGCATGCTGCTCCAGCACTGCCAAATGAAATTAAGGCCCAATTATTGATAAATGAAGAGTGGTTTGTGCTGGAGCCTGGCCTGGAGTCGAGGAAATGCATCTGTCACTTGGGCTGCCCAGGAGTCACTCATGTGTGACACGGCATCCTGTGCGTTCCTGCTGCAGCTGGAGCTCCGTGTGCATCTGCCTGCAGCCGCTGCCACCGCTGCGGGGACACCGAGCTGTCCCACCCTGCACAGGGAGAGCTGTGCCAGTGCCACCGCTGCGGGGACACCGAGCTGTCCCACCCTGACAGAGCTGTGGCAGTGCCACCACTGCGGGGACACCGAGCTGTCCCACCCTGCACAGGGAGAGCTGTGCCACTGCCACCGCTGCGGGGACACCGAGCTGTCCCACCCTGACAGAGCTGTGCCACTGCCACCGCTGCGGGGACACCGAGCTGTCCCACCCTGACAGAGCTGTGCCACTGCCACCGCTGCGGGGACACCGAGCTGTCCCACCCTGCACAGGGAGAGCTGTGCCACTGCCACCGCTGCGGGGACACCGAGCTGTCCCACCCTGCACAGGGAGAGCTGTGCCAGTGCCACCGCTGCGGGGACACCGAGCTGTCCCACCCTGCACAGGGAGAGCTGTGCCACTGCCACCGCTGCGGGGACACCGAGCTGTCCCACCCTGCACAGGGAGAGCTGTGCCAGTGCCACCGCTGCGGGGACACCGAGCTGTCCCACCCTGCACAGGGAGAGCTGTGCCACTGCCACCGCTGCGGGGACACCGAGCTGTCCCACCCTGCACAGGGAGAGCTGTGCCAGTGCCACCGCTGCGGGGACACCGAGCTGTCCCACCCTGCACAGGGAGAGCTGTGCCACTGCCACCGCTGCGGGGACACCGAGCTGTCCCACCCTGCACAGGGAGAGCTGTGCCAGTGCCACCGCTGCGGGGACACCGAGCTGTCCCACCCTGCACAGGGAGAGCTGTGCCACTGCCACTGCTGCGGGGACACCGAGCTGTCCCACCCTGCACAGGGAGAGCTGCGCCAGTGCCACTGCTGCGGGGACACCGAGCTGTCCCACCCTGACAGAGCTGTGCCACTGCCACCGCTGTGGGGACACCGAGGAAGTGGCCACTTGTGGGAACCGTTCAGCTGGAGCAAGAGTTTGTTCAGTGCATTGTCCAATGGAAAGCATTTGAGCACTGAGAGCAGGAGTTTCTCAGGAGGGCAAAGGGAGGCCGGGGAAGGCAGAGGAGATGTCCTGCAATGAAAAGGGGAGGTTTAGATGGATTTTGGCTGGGAGGGTGGAGTGCCCAGAGCTGCCCTGGCCAGGCTGGACATTGAGGCTTGGAGCAGCCTGGTCACAGGGTGGAATGAGCCGATCCCTAAAATCCCCTCCAGCCTAAAGCCTTGCATTATTGCACAAGGATTCCACCAGCCCTGGCCAAGCTCTTGGCTTCAGAGGTCCCAAAATACCGGCGAGGATGTGGGGCTGGGCTCGGCAACACGTCGGGATCGCGCCTTGGGAAGCGCCTTTCCTCGGCAGGCACCTGAGAACAGGCTCGGAACTAGGCCGCTCCTTGTCACAGGTGTCACCTCTTTTAATACCCAAACGCTTTTGGAAATCTGCCCCGATTTTAAGTAGGGCAGGGAACGTGTGCTCATTGTGAAAGAGCTGCCAGATCCTTTCTGGAGATGAGGAGCAGGCTTTCCAAAGGCAGGATTCCGTTTCCTTGGTCCCTTGGGAATGGGCAGGTGCCAGGGCACGGAGAGGACGTGGCTGCTGCGTCCCTGGAGGTGTTCAAAGCCAGGCTGGATGGGGCTTGGAGCAGCCTGGGCTGGTGGAAGGGGGTTTAGGGTGCATTCCAGTGGGAATCATGCCGTGATAAATCCTCTCACTGCCCGCTGAGGGTGGGTTTGCACTGGGACACTTGGATTTCCCTTGGATTTGACACAGGAACCTTTCCCGTGCCTTCCCAAGTATCCAGTGAACTCCTCACTCTCCAGATGAGGGGCTGATAGAATTTGCTCCCCTGGAGTTAAAGCGTTCCCATCTTAAGATCCAGGCAATCCTTTCTGGAACACGTTTGTCCTGCTGACATTTCTCCTGGTCCCTCCAACCCTGAGAAATTATCCCAAGCTGCTGTTCCGTGGATACTCCTCCCCCTGGAGCAGCACCAGGCCTGCGATCTAAGCTCCATCTCAAATATTAAAAATAACAATGAAATGTAATTCCAGCTCCTCAGCCTAACTCGATTTGGGGCCGCCAGGAGAAGCCAGCTGCCATATGGAGATGTGCTGGCCATTCCTGCACCAGTCCCAGTCCCCCTTCCCCTCGGATTGCTGCAGCTCCGGGGCAATTCTTGGGGATTTGATCCATTTTATCACCTCTGTCTCCCCTGGCCATCTCCTGGGAGGCTCCTGGAGCAATCCCAGCTCCTGGAATGGAGCAGAATCCAGGCCAGCACTGCAGCTGTTCCCAGCTCACCTTGTTTGTCCCCTGGGCCGCCCCACCTGTGCCGTGACCCCGGAACCCTCAGGGAGAAGCAGCTCTGTGCCTCCAGGAGAAGGTGCAGAGCAGTGCTGAGGGCACAGGGACATTCTCCCATCCCAAGGAGCCACCTTCCCTGCTTTCCCTGGGGGCAGGACAAAGCTTTGGGCAGAGCTGGGGCTGGGGGGTGAGCCCCAGGGTTCCTCCCCAGCCAAAGCATCGCAGGGTTCCGTGTGCTGGGCCAGGGGATCCCTCATCCACAGCGTGCAAGGAAAAGAGGGAAAGGTCTCTTTCTTTTGTTTAAAAAAGCACATCGACAAAAAAAAGAGCAGGAGGAAAACGAGCTGAGCTGCAGAGACACAACAATCACAGAGGGCTGAGACCTTGGGAAGGAGCTGAGCCCAGAGCGGGGCTTTGCAGTGAGGCTTAAACCTCTCTCAAATGTCAGGGTGGGGTTTTTGATGCTCTTATGTTCCCACCATAAAAATAAAGTGACCTGAGCACCCTTTGGGGCCCTGCAACAGCTCCTGCTCTCGCTGTAGAGCCTGAGCTTCACACCTGGGTTTGGCTGCTGCTTGCCCTTTAGGGCGCTCTGGTTATCGGGTTACATCAGCACGCCCTCCGTGGAGCACAGGGAACTCATAGGCGAGGGGAATCAGCCAGCTCTGTGCTTCTCCCAGCAAACTCCAGGCTTCTCAGGGGGCTGGGAAGGGCCCTCAACACAGCCAGGATTCTCCCCCAGACCCGAGCTGCACCTCGGCATCCAAACCCTTCCATGCTCTGCCTTTCCTTGGTGTCCCTGCCCGTGGCAGCTTCTTCCCCCAGGCAGGGAGGGATGACCCGGAGCTGGGCCTAGTGCGAGGTGCCCAGGGCAGCTGCCGAGCTCTGAGGCTTTCCCAGCATCCTGGGAGCTCTCCGTGCCTTGTGCAGGGCCAGGGGAGGCTGGAGCCGGCTGCCGAGGAGGATGCTCAGCGTCCTGTAATGTGTTATGACATAGATCAGCTGTTGTTTTGCAGTCTCAAAGGAAACCTTGTGGAATCTCATTCCTTTGACTGGATTCAATTAGCTGCAAATGTTGTCCTTTAAGCACCAACTCAAGGCCTCGGCCGGCTGGAAAAAAACGAAGCGAAATCTCTTTCAAGGCATTGTTTCTTTGGAGCTGCGGTTTACCTTTGGTTCCCGAACAAAGTAAATTAATAAACCGAGGGGTAGCAGAGTTGTTTCTATAGCAATCCCCATGGAAACATCAAAAATGCCACAAACACTCGTCCTCAGCCTCCAGCTCCCAGGAGAGCACAGCTCAGGCTAAAACGCCGCCCTGGCCTCTGGCTTCAGCCCAGTTTGCCTTCAGGAGTTGGAGAGCCACAGATGCCTCAAATGAAAGTTCTCCTACCAAACCCAGTGAGCACATCCCTCTGGGAAGTGTCCCTGGAAGGAGCCGGAGCTGCTCATCCCCTTCCGTGGGGTGCCCTTCAAGAGGAGGGGCAGTCAGCCAAACCAGGGCCATGATGGAATAAAAAGGAATAAAAAATCCTGGGATTATCCCTAAGATGAGTCCTGCTTCAGAACTCCCCAGTCAGTTGAGTGAGACGGCCCCACACCTCAGAGGGGAGGCCCTGGCACAGGATTCCCAGAGAAGCTGTGGCTCTCCCATCCCTGAGTGGCCGAGGGCAGGCTTGGAGCAGCCTGGGTCAGTGGGAAGGGGGATCCTTGGGGGTCCCTTGGAGGCCTGGGATGGAAGTGTTGGAGGAGCAGAGCGGGGAGCAGGGGCGGGCTCTGGAGAGCAGCCACATTCCAGGGCCCAGCATCCGGCCGGGCTGCGTTTGGCTCCCAGTCAGGGAGCACCATTAGGCCGTGCAGTTAATATTTTTACAGCTGTTTTATTAATAACACATCCCGAGCAGCCAGCCAGGATTTGTTGGAGACACCTCAGGAAAACGAAGGATGTAAATAACAGATGGATGCGGAGCAGTCTCACAAACAGGCACCGAGATATTCCCATCTTGCTGAGGAGGAATCTAAATAGACAGATTGGAGATAAACAGGCAAAGTGAGGAGAGGACAGCCTGGGATTGGGGATGGATAAACTCAGAGGTGCCTGGAGCTCCTCAGGCCCTGGAGCAGCCTTTCCTGCACATCTCCAGCCTTGCAGGGTCTGAGCCCCAGCTCCCAGCCTGGAAATGCTCCATCGGGATGATTCCAACCAGCCTGCGATGAGTTTGCCTTGAACCCTTAACTCCTCTGCTCCCTGGGGTTGCTGCTCTGCCTGCCCTAGAATTTGGGGCACAGCAGTGAGGAGAGAGTGGGGGCATGCCCAGGAAAGGATGGCTGGGGTACATTTGGGGACAAAGAGCTTCCACAGGAGGAATGGTCCCCAGTGGCTGATGCACAGAGCTCTGTGCAGGAAGGGTAAACCAAAGTCATCGGGAGCCGGGCAATCACAGGGATTTGCAGCTGGATCTGTGCCTTGGGGCTTCCTCTGGAGCTGGGAGAGCTGGGGTTTAACAGCTGGAGATCCAGGTTACCTGGGCTGTGAGGAGGAGGGCAGCACTGGAGAGGGGATGGATTCAGGGAGACCTCTGGTGCCTGGAGAGGCTGAGCTGGAGCAGAGACTGGACAGAGCCAGAGAATAAAGCAGAGATTTATCCAAAGGCCTTTGGGATACAGCTTGGGCAGCACAGGAGCCTGGACAGGGCTGCACNGGGCAGGGCTGGCTGGGATGCTGGCAGCGATTCCCGGCTGGGAAGGTGGCACGGCTTTCCCAACCGAGCATCCCCGGGTGTGCTGCCGGCAGCCCCGGGCCGCTCCTGCCGCGATTCTCAGCGTTCCCACGCACTCCCCCAGCATCCCGGATCCACAGGTAGCAGCCGAACGGCAGCACAGGCAGCAGAGAGGGGAGGCAGGAGTTCCAAAAAAGCAAACTGTGAGAAATGTCAGCCTCGCTGGGAGCGCACCGTTCTCCCGGGGGAGGCGGCTTGGGAAAGGCGCTGCTTTCTCCAGGGCTCGCTGCGCAGCGCAGCGCAGGAACACAAACGCGAGCGCCTTTTCCAGCCCTGCAAACCGGGGAGCTTCTCGCAGGGATCCCGAGGGGTTCGGGACGGAACAAACCAGCAATTAGCGGCTGATCGACATCTCCTGCACCCTCCGTGTAGGGCTGTGGAGGAGGAGCTGGCTCCGGCTTGGGGTTCAGGGGCAATTCCTCGGTGCAAAGGGAATCCCCGTTCCCGCGGGGATGTGGCTTTGCACAGCGCTCCTGCAGGTCTAGTCCAGCCCCAGCTCCTGGCAGAATCCTTGCAGAGGATTCTCTGAGTCTGTTCTGGTAACGCCATTCCGTTTGGTCAGCTTTAGGCTACAGGCAGAGAAACTTCCCAAAGTTCTGGCTGGGACCGTCCCGGGAGCCTCTTCCCACTCGGGAATTGCAGCGGAAAAGGCAGAGGCAGGAAATGGGTGCAGCTCCGTTTGCCGAGCTGTACACTACAGACGTCTCAGCACATCAATTTACCAATTATTATTGTCTTGCCCTTTTCCAGGAAAGGGTAAAGGAGATTTGTAGGAGCACTTAACACATGTAAATCCGCACCTCTTTGAGGCAAAGCAGCGCGCTGAATGGGGCCATAAATATCCCGGGTATTCTGTCCTTTTGGAAATCGTGCCTTTTCCCCCTCCTCTCGCTGCAATTAAACCCGGGCCTTATTCTAACACAGCTCCGGGGAAGCAGGCGTTTCAAACCCTGCAAACAGGTGTGTGTGAAGGGAGAGGGGATCTCTCTGCTTTGCGCTTTTGGGCCTGGAACTTGAGTCGTCCTTGGTGGAACAGGATTTGTTTTGTGTCCTTCTCTGTGGAGAGCTGAGTGACCCTGAGTGTGAGGCTGAGAGCTGCACCCCTGGGCAGCACAGAGCCTGAAATACAGCAAATATAGAGCCTGGAATGCACCAAATACACCAAATGCACCAAATACAGAGCCTGGAATACACCAAATACAGAACCAGGTGCTGGGAAGTTATGGATTCCTAAGGATTGGTTCCACTGGCCAGTGGAGCTGGCCTGGAATCCCTCTATGGGTTTAGGAAGCAGCAGGGCAAGCTGCTGAAAAAGCTGGTTGTGCTCAAAGTTTTGAAGTTTGCTTTTCCCCCCAGTCCAAGCCCCTGGACGTGGAGGAGGGAGCATCTCCTGAACTGTTGAATTTTGCCGTTGCTATAGCGAAATACAGACTAAATTGATTAACTAAAATAACCCCCCCTCAACGCTTGTAAATTGCAAATGCTAATTGTAGTGTGACAAAAATCTGAGTGTGCTCGGAACAGTGAGTCACACTCCAGAGCAGCAGGAGTCTTGCTGTCATTGGAGATGGTCTGATCACCAAAAACACCTCGGAACCCCACAGCCTGCTTTGGGGCTGCTCATTAACAGCCAACACACAGATGTGGCCAACATGCCCACAGCCATCCCAAAAAGGGAGCTGCCTTTGGGGGGAAATCTGCTGCTGAGGGGGCAAACTGGGATGGGCACCAGGACTCGCTTTCCTGCCAGGACCAAACTCACACCCTGGGGAAATGAGAAGGAAAATATTTAATTGAAAGCTGAGGCCCTCGTTTGATTCATTTTCACTGTCTGATCCCATCAGAGCTGCTGTTGCTCACTCCTGGGAGGTGCCAAGGAATTCAGGCCCCCTTCCAGCAGTGAGGTCAATAATGAGTGACCCAGCCCCAGGCTTGGCCAGGGCAGGAGGAAATTCTCCCACCTGGCTCTGCTGCTTCCTCCCAGGGAGATCCCAGAGGATCGCAGGGAGCAGCTGCAGCCACCCCAGAGCCTCTTCTCCTGTTTATTGAACACACAGGGAAAAGCCAGGAGGAGATGGGGACACAGAATTCCAGGTGGGAAATGAGCCCCTTCCCTTCTCAAAGCTCTGGGACAGGGAGGATTCCTGGCACACAGGCAGCTGGGATGAGCGAGGCAGCACCTTTTATAAATTTTGGGATTGCTTAGGTGTCATTCTGGGTGGATTTGGGATTTGCCACTTGGGAAAAGGAAAAAGCCAGGAGGAGATGGGGACACAGAATTCCAGGTGGGAAATGAGCCCCTTCCCTCCTCAAAGCTCCAGGACAGGGTGGATAATTCAGCTCCAAACAAGCAGCATTTCCTTGTCCCTGCACAAACACAGGTGAGCAGCAAACCCCTCGGAGGGGCTGGACTTTGGGATTTGCTGCTGGGAAAAGGGAAAAGCAGCTGCCACGTGCTGAAGCTGTTTGCCTGTGAATATGAACAAAACCCTGCTGCAACTGTAGTGCTTGACATTTGTTTTTATGATGACTTGTCATTAATTAGCATCAAAAGGAGATTATCAACGTGGCTAAGGCCCGAGATGGTAGGGGCACACGCAGCAGTGATGGCCCTGCTTTATCTTTCGATTAAGGTGGGGGGGAAAAAAAGGAAATGATCCCTTTTTTATTTCATTTCTTTAACTCTGCCGAGATGGAAGTGTCAGAACCTGGTGGCAGCGCAGCCTCCAAATGCTCCAAAAATGCACAAAAAGAGAAATCATCTTCTCTAATTACAAGCTGTGCTGAGACCAGGCACGTAAATATTGAAGAAATTATTATTAAAGTTCGGTTTCCACAAGCCTTTTTCCGAGCCATCTTTACATTTTACCCAGCAATTTATGAGGTGCACCTCAGCAAAAACTTCCCCCTTTCCACTGAGAGGCTTTTGGACGGGATCTGGAGACTTTCACCAGGTTCTGGCTGCCTGGGATCCCCAAAAAAAGGGATCTTCCTTGACCCTCATCCCTTTTTCTCCTGGCTGTCCCAGGATGTGAATCCCCACGTTTCAGGAGCTTCAGCCTGAAACCCCTTGGTCTTCCAAGCTTTGGGAACGAGACATCCACGAGGCTCCTCATGCTGGAATCTTCCTGGCAGTCCCAGGAAGAAGAGTGCCTGCTTTTAATGAATGATTAATTGAGGAAGGGCCCCGCGCGCGTCCCAAACTGAGGGGCGGGCGGGCGTGGCGCTGCTCCCATCCTCGGATGAAATATTCATGGCCTCAGCACCAGTCTGCAGCCATTAGCCGCATTTGCATATTCATGAGGGCTCATCAATGTTGGAGGAGCCCGGCAGCAGCAGCCAGGCGGATTTACAGCCTGAAGAAGGAGAAATCTCGGTCTGCAGCAGCTTCTCCTCCTCTCCAGGCCGTGCTGTTCTCCCACCTTTCCCGGGGGTTTCACGGGGAGGGTCCCGGGGCACGGCACAGCTCCTGCCAGAGCCCGATATCCCACTTCGGAGGGCTTCACCTTGGTTAATTTGGACTTTTCTTGTTAATTAAAGCACGAGTTTTGTAGTGCTTTCGGTGTCTGCTATAATCGTTTGCTTGTTTTTTATTTTTTCGGTGAGGTAGGGTTAGGAGAAAAGTAAAGCGGGCTCGAGTCTTGAAAGGCGTCAGGAGAGATTTATGAACAAGCACTGACAGAAAAGCATGAGAATTAACATGAAACTTCGAGAGGTACTTTTCTTCTTCACGAACGGGTTACCCTCTCATCCTAAAATCACATTGTGGTTTTTAGGCAGTTTTATCACTTCAAAGTAATCTTGCATCGATTTTTAGGGACAGCAGGTTTTTTCAGAACTCTTACGGGGACGTCGCTACAAGAGAACAGTTTTGGGTGCAGCTCCCACGTCAGGAACTTTATGACTTTCACCGATGTTATTCATTTGAAAGCCGGTCACTAATGAGTTTTTACTGTCCGTGCTAAACTTGCAGGCAGTCCCGGGGAAAAGCAGCAGCCCCAGCCTGCCTGGCCCCCAGGGAACGTCCTGGAACCGTTTTGCCAGGGAAGGACCTTGGGAAATGAGTGGGAGCCGTGGAGACTGAGGCTGACCTGATTAAAGTCCCTGCCAGCAGGGACTGGAGCAACGCTCCTTATTTACCTGGCTGCTGTCACTAATAAACTGCTCAATGAACGTTAGGAAATAACATTTTGCCGCCTGTTAAGTGCAGCTAAAGCAGGACAGCGATTCATGGGCGAGACAATAAAAGTTCCTTTTCTGCTTACTGGATGTTTTCCCCTCTGCAGAGCATAAATCACATTTTGTGCGAAGCGCGCCTCCTCGCTCTGCCACTTATTTGAATCTGGGGTGCTTTATAATAAATGCTTTTTTTATTGATTTTTCTCGTGCAGCGCCGGTGAATTGAATCAAACTCCGGGAAGCGGGCAGCTGAGAGGAGCAGGCTGAAGGAGAAGACGGGATCAGCATCTTTCAAAGGTAAAGGTGCCAGCACACAGCGGGGACTCGCCTGGCTCAGCAGCTCCACGGGAGCACCACAAACCTGGTGTCGGGGTGATCCTTCCTTCCCCGAGCCCCAGAGCTGGGCTGCTTCTTGGGAAGGGCAAAGAGGGGCTGTGGGATCGGGGAATCCCAGCAGGAGCTCAGCTGGACCCCTTCCATTAGCCCTTTAAACAGAGGGTGGGTTCCCCTTGGAAGCCAAAGGATGGAGCTGTGCTTTGCCCTCCCACGGAGGGTTCTTGCTGCAGGAAGGGCCTCGGGGGTGGCTGCCCTGTGGAATTGGGTGCAGCTCGGGGATGATGTGAGCAGTGCCCCACACAGGGGAGGCTTTGGGCTCCCTGGGGAGGGTTTTTGGCTCCCCATGGCCGCCAACCCCTGGAAAAGTGGGATTGCAGAGGTGGGCACTGCCCTGCAGTGGGGAACTCCCTGAGATGGGCACAGCAGCGTGGGCTGGTGCTGCCCACAGCGCTGGCTGCTTTCCCCCTCTCCTGTGACCTGTGGGAGCTCGTGCTGGAGCTGCAGGCTTTCTCCAAGCCCCCCAGGCTGAGGAGCTGATTTCTTTGGGTGCAAGAGCAGATAAAGCCCAGCTGGATGGAGCAGGCTCAGCTTTGGGGCTCTGCTCTGCTCCCAGAGCTCGGGAGAGATGGGATTTCTGCAGGGTGTGGGCTCAGCCCACATTGTTTCCCCGCTGGCTTCGCTGGGAAATGTGTTCCTACTCCAGGTAATGCGGCGCTCATTAGACAATTACCTCAAGTGCTTCACAATGCATTAATTGCCGCTTGATTTAAACATTTCCCATCCAGGAGCCCACCTCTGTCATTGTGACAAATTGCAAGGCAGTCATTGGGATCCTCAGGAGAGGCACTGGAGGAGCTGGAGGTCAAGGGGTCCCGAGTGAAACCCCCAGCATCGACTGTGGGACGCTGCTCCCGTGCAGGACTGATCCTTTCAGCACTCCAAACACCAGTCAGGAGTTCACAGAATCCTTTTGGCTGGAAAAGACCTCCGAGGTCCTCCTCCAGCTCAGGGCATCCTGTGATTCCATGAGTTTAGGATATTATTCCAGCATTATTTACAAAATACTCCTCAAGCCCTGGCACGGGACTTTGGGCACAGCCCTTAAAGCAGTCACTTGTGCAAGCCCAGGAAAATTCCCCAACGAAGGGCAGAGCAGGGAAAGCTGCACCCTTCTCTTCCTGGTGTTCCATGCCCTTCCCAGCCCTGGGCTGGGGGTGCTCCCCACGGTGTCCCCGGGCCACAGCCTGGCAGCTTTTGAGGTCACAGGAATTTTCTGTTCAGCAGGGGAGAGCATTTTGCCCGAGGTGGCTGCAGATGTTCCCAGAGATGCCCCAAGGCCCTGCAGATCACCAGGAGGGGCTGCACTCCCTTCCTGCAGCATTTCCTTCTGCCTGGCTGCCCGTGGGAGCCATCCCAGGGAATCCTTCCTGGCTTCCCTCTTGCCCCTCAGCCCCAGCAGGGATGCTGCCCAATCTGGGAATCCCAGGGGATGTTCAGGCCCTGGGGTTTTTCCTGAAGGTTTCTTTGCAACAGAGGATGCCAGGCAGGAGAAGGTTTCGTCCCCTAGGAAGTTCTGTAACTGTGTGCAAAGTCTCCTCTGTGTCACTCAAGGGGATGGCAGAGTGCCCGTGGACTCCTGGAATGGGCCTTGGGGCTCTGAGGCAGAGCTGGAGCTGCATCCCTCCCTCCATCCCTCCAGAAACACCTTGCTAGTGACGCTGCTCTCCTGGGGTGGGCAGCAGGAGGTGGCTGAGGGATTGCACCCAGCCTCACGCTGGAGAACACGGAGCCCAAAAACTCCCGGAGTTTGCCGAGCCTGGGGCAGGAAGCCGTCCCCGGGAATTTCTCCTTTCTCTAATGGGGGAGGTATTTATTAATCAGGAGTGGAGGTCTGCAAATATTTGCCTGTTTCCATAGCGATGGGGAGCCCACACACACGCAGGATAAATACCTTTTCCCACATGCGTTATCAGCGCTGCCTAATCAGATAATCGCCGAGGCACGGCTCAGGCGGGGCCGGGAGGAGAATAAACACCGTTAATTAACAGATTGATAAACCAGGGGAGGAGGAGGAGGAGGAGGAGGAGGAGGTGGCGAAGCAGGAACGGAGCGGAACAAAAACGCCCTTCGGAGCAGGTTTGGGGCCTTGCTCGTTTCCTCCAGGAAACTTCGCAAACTCTTAATTAGCTCACCGAATCCTCTCCCGTCTCCTTCCAAAAATAAAACCTCCTGACAACTGTTCGAGCCATGCCGCACTCTCACCCACCAAACACACATTTCAGTACAAATAGAAAGCCACGGCGGGGAAGTGTCAGAGGCATTGCTTGGAAAGGAGGGGAAGTGAGACTTTCGGCGTCGCTCTCGCGAAATCCGACGGCTCGTCTGCTGGAGCGCGGCCGGGTGACAGGGGAGTGACACCTCTGGGGCCGGCCCCTGAGCCTGCCTTTGCAGGCAGCAGCTCTGCTGGCCTGGCCTCATCCCTCCTGCCCTTTCCTGGGGGGCAGCTCCAGCCCGCTCTCCACACCCAAAACGGGGGGTTTGGGATTAAGGCCGGTGTCGTTCGTTCCTCGGTCCCTTCTCAATCCAAACTTTGCTGCTGTAGAGGGGCAGAGTTGTAAGCGTTGCTTTGGCTTCCAAGGGCCAGCAGGGCCCTGAGGATTCAGCCCTGAGTTTGCTGGGATGAGAGCTCCTCGGGTCATGAGCAGGGAGGTTTGGTATTCCCATGAGTTGGAATTGCTGGAACACTGATCCTGCCCAGGGCACGCTCCCATCAGCCTTTTGCAGACTCCCCAGCCAAGGTGAGTGGTGCCTGGAGAGGCTGAGCTGGAGCAGAGACTGGAGCTTCCACATGAGGAATGGTCCCCAGTGGCTGATGCACTGAGCTCTGTGCAGGAAGGGGAAACCAAAGTCATCGGGAGCCGGGCAATCACAGGGATTTGCAGCTGGATCTGTGCCTTGGGGCTTCCTCTGGAGCTGGGAGAGCTGGGGGTTAACAGCTGGAGATCCAGGTTACCTGGGCTGTGAGGAGGAGGGCAGCACTGGAGAGGGGATGGATTCAGGGAGACCTCTGGTGCCTGGAGAGGCTGAGCTGGAGCAGAGACTGGACAGAGCCAGAGAATAAAGTAGAGATTTATCCAAAGGCCTTTGGGATACAGCTTGGGCAGCGCAGGAGCCTGGACAGGGCTGCGCCCAAGGTGGACCCAAAATGGACAAACGGTCAGGAGGTCTCACACTTTGATCAGCTTTGGTCCATTTGCATATCGGGGTTTAATTGTCCAATTGCAGCTTTGGGTTGTGAGGTCCCATCCTCGTTTTCTCTCTTCAGCCACCCCTGTTTGTGCTTTTGGGCCTAAAAGTTGTAACCTTGTCCTTGGTGCCCAGCAGGAGGAGGATTTGTTGTGTCTCTGTGCAGAGCTGAGTGAGCCTGAATGTGAACCTGAAATACATCACAGCTCAAACTTGGGGCATCGTGAGTGGGAGCAGCCCCACCCTTGGGTGCCAGGCTGGGCACTCGGGTGTCCCGTGCCCCTGCCACGTTCCCAGGCTGGTTTCTGGCCCGGACCCCGAGCTGGGCTGTGCCACTCCCCGCCGACGGCTGAGTAATGTGGATTTTGCTGGGATGACAGGCTCATTATGGAGCATAATTGCGACGCAATCTCCTGGTAAACACTGGGTTAAAGCCCCTGGAAGATGCTTGTTCCCTCTCGTTATTAATTAGCACGTGTCCACTCCGCCAGATCCAGAGCCCAAACTTCATTTGTTATGTTCAGCCAAATGCATGAGTAGCTTTGGAGTAATTATTTTCCAACATCATCTAATACCTCTCTGCACATCAATTAAAAATCCTCTTAACAAGGAACTGCATTTTGTTTGAGATCAAATGCCTCGTCCAAAGCTGTATCAATCATGTAGAGCTAATTAGTGGGTCTGCTTTATATCATTTGTTTTACTTTATTATTCTATTATACACTTCCTAATGAAACCAATTGAACAATTTTGAAATCTTTGTTCAATTAATTGAAGGCTTAAAGGCCAGCTCCCTTTTTTTTTTTTTTTTTTTTTTTTTTTTTTTTTTTGGCTTTAAAAAGCACCAATGCAAAGGGAAATAAAATTCCCTGCGTGTTTCATATCTACTTCTTCTCTGGGCTTAAATGCTCCGCAGCTGCTTTTGGGATCTTGGCGCCCTTTTTATGTCACTTGCAAAGAGAGCTCCCGGCCCAGGTGATGGCAAAGGGCTGGAGCAGCAGGAGAAGGATCTGTGGGAGCTGATCCCAGAGCTGCCACATCCCCAACGACAGCAGCACCTTCCAGGCCACTTGCAAAAAGGAGCTTTGGAGAGGATGCTCAGGGTAAATATTTGCTGGGGGAAAAAGCGGCTTTGAATTCCTGACGGTGAGGAAAGGAGCCCATCCAAGGTGGGAACGCTGTCAGTGCCGCCGGCCAGGAGCTCCTCACTCCCTGCCTTTGGGAGGAAGAGTGGCCAAGGAAGGCTCTCCAAGCCCAGCTCAGCCAAGCTCAGCCTGCAGCTGGGAACTCGCAGCTCGAGGAGAGGGACAGCCCCAGCCAGGATTAGAGGCACAAGCAAGAGCTTGTGCTCCTGGAGGGAAGGCAGAGCTGTGACAAGGACAGGGATGGGAGAAGGCTGATAAAAAACCTGGGCTGTGTCACCCCGCTGTGGCAGCAGGACCAGGGCGGTGCCAAACCTCCAATCCTGGGGACAGTTCCGGGCTCCTTATGGCAGGAAAGACCTGGAGGGGCTGGAGCGTGTGCAGGGGCAGGGAACAGAGCTGGGGAGGGGCTGGAGAATTCCTGAGGCAGCTGGGGAAGGGGCTCAGCCTGGAGCAAAGGAGGCTCAGGGGGGCCCTCTAGCTCTGCACAACTCCCTGCCAGGAGGGGACAGCCGGGTGGGATTTGGGATCTGCTCCCAGGGCACAGGGACAGGAGGAGAGGGAGCGGCCTCAGGTGGGACGGCAGCAGCGATTTCCCCGTGGAAAGGGTGCTGAGGCATCCGAAGTGCCCAGGGAGGTTTGGATTGCCCCCGGTCCCTGCTCCCCAGCATTCCTGGGACAGCCCAGGCGTGGCAAAGCTGCCCGAGCGCCCCACCGGAGCCAGTGCTGCTGGTAGAGGAGCAGGAATTGTGTTACTGCCTGAGCAGCCCCTCTGCAGCCACCGTGAACGCTTCTCAGCTAAATCAAACTGACAAATCAGCAGATGCTGAGGGGCTTGCAGCAAATGGACTGTGTTTCCTTTTTCATATGGAGAAGGAGGGTAAAAATAAGAATGACTTTCACATGCCGTCAGATTGCTTGGGAGAAATCAAGGGATATTATAGAAGCATTGGAGCAGAGGGGGGTTCAGATTTAGACCTCTTGAAATCTGCGGTTCGAGCCGAGTTTCTACTTCTGGGGAGGAGGAAAAAAAATCATTCTTTCTGTTGTCGGGAGCTGAGTTTAAAGGCACAGCCCTGTCAGAAAGGAGCCCTGGCCCCAGCTAGGATGCACAGCCGTGCTCTCTGGGTGCTGAGCTGGGTGCTGAGCGTCCCAGAACAGCCTCAAACCCCGGCAGGGAGCAGGGACAGGAGCGCTTCCTGCGCTGGGAGTACCTCTGGGGGATTCCCTGCGAGCCATCACACAGGTTCCCCTCAGCTCCAGCTGCCACCAGATGTGCTGGAAGCTGGACACGGGTGGTCCTGGGCCCGGCAGAGCCCTTTGATGTCCACGCCCAGGTGGGAAGGGCTTTGCTGGGGGAACATTTGGGAGCCATTAGGATTCCTCACTCACACACACACACACACACACACACACGGCCTGTTTTCCATCCCAAGCATCCTTTTCGGATTAGCCCCGCTTCCTGTTTGGAGAGCTGTGGGCAGAGAGAGCAGCTCCAGTTGGCCTGCAGCTCCCAAACAAAAGCAGACACACACAAACACACACACAGAGTGTGTCTGCTCGGTGTCAGAGCAGAGCTCAGCTCCCCTGTCTTTGGGGCCTCGGTCGCTTCTGCGCTCCAGAAGTGTCCCAAGGAAAAAAATCTCAAGGATTAGTGGAGCAAATTCACAAGGAGAGCAGGCAGGGAATCCAAAAAGGAGTTTGGAAGTCTCTGTAGCAGCCCCAGTGAGCTGGGCTGGAGCTCACCTCTGTCACTGAAGCCCCACTTGCAGCCTTACAGCCGCAAGTGCCGCTGAGCTCGTGCTGCCAGCACGGGGACCTTTGCAGCTCTGCTGAGCACCGGATCCGTGCCCGGCCCCGGCCCTGAGCGAGCTTCGGTGAGGGTGGCGGCTCCAGCCGCGAGCCGGGAGCCCGAGGGTGCCCGCGATGAACCCAGCGGAGTCGGGAGCGCCCCCACCCCGCCCGCAGCGTCCTCAGCGCATCCCGGGCAGGAGGGAGAATCAGCCGCAGGATCCGGCCTCTGTTTCCTCGTATTTCCTCATGTTTCCCCTCTGCTCTGCGGATTTAGAAAGTGCAGCCCTCTCCTGACTTGTTGTTTTTTTTGTAGGGACAACAGCTTTGTGGTGCCTTGACAATTAATGCGGACAAAGGTAGGGAGGGGTCCCCCTCCCGTTCCTGCTCCACACGGCCTGGGATCTCCTTCCCCTCGGCCAGCACAGCCATCTGGAAATTAATTTGGAGCAAAGTGTAAAGGGGGAATATTTTGGTGATCTAATCCTGGAGGTCCCATTATTTAATTTCTTGATACAAAGCAGGCAAGGCGGAGACAGATGCGGGGAGAGAGCTGGAGAGGCAGCGAGGACATTGTTCAGCTCTGCTCCTCTAAAGAGCCAATTATTCCCCTTCAAGCCCTTTAGTTTCAGGGGCTGCCGCTGTAGTCACAGGGATAAAAGTGGGAGCCTTTCATCTGGAGGATTTAAGTGCCAGTCCTCCGGGCAGACCAAAGCCACATGGAGTGGGTTGGCTTCTTTTCCTCCTTAATGCATTATTCCAGAATGGGATTATTAAACATTGGTGAATAGACAATTTAAATTTGCGGCATTGAAAGCTGATTAATTTTTTTTTTTTAGGCAAAAAAAAAAAAAATTCATCATCAAAAGTATAACTTGAACCTTTTAAGGGAACTTCCAAGGAAAAACACAATGGTGGCTGTTTTCCCTGCTCCTTTTGGAAATTGTGCATTAAGGTGGGATTTCATTTTAGCTGCTGAATAAAATCCAGATTTCAGCTCTGGAAATCAGGACATTGGAGGTATCCGGCCCCATGGGAGGAGTCTCTGCCCCATCCCCATCCATATCCATCCATCCCCATCCATCCATATCCATCCATATCCATCCATACCCATCCATACCCATCCATGTCCATACCCATCCATACCCATCCATACCCATCCATCCATACCCAACCATCCCCATCCATATCCATCCATCCATCCCCATCCATATCCATCCATCCCCATCCATATCCATCCATCCCCATCCATATCCATCCATCCCCATCCATATCCATCCATCCCCATCCATATCCATCCATCCCCATCCATATCCATCCATCCCCATCCATATCCATCCATCCCCATCCATATCCATCCATCCATCCCCATCCATCCCCATCCATCCCCATCCATCCCCATCCATCCCCATCCCTACCCATGCACACTGCCAGGCAAACTTAATGAAAAGAAATGACTACATAAACCCAAAGAGCAGCCAAATTATGGGACTGTGGGTTATTAAGTGGAAATATCCCAATCCACAGTGTTTCCAATAGCACATCCTGATTCCACACTGGAACGCCTTTAATTCAGGTTCACTCTCAGAAGATCAAGTCACTGCCAATCAATGTCACTTTAACTCCAAATGGATCTGGTTCTTTAATGGCCTAATGTAACTGATCCATTGTAAATCCCCACCTTTTCCTAATTCCCACCAACTATCCCACATGTCCTGGTGGAGAGAGTCTCCTCATCGACTTAGAAAAGGCTGGGAAATTGTCATTAAACACAACGCACAGCCCCGAGTCTTTAAGGCAGAGATTTATGGAGCAGATCCCTTGGCTTCCCATCATCCATCTCCCACACCTGAGCCGGGCCACCTGTCCTGGCCCAGCTGCTGACAAAGGTGCACGGCCGTGCCAGCCCGGGCTGCGCTGCTCCCGGCGCCGGCTGCTCCAGCTGCCCCTCCCCGCCTCAGGGCCCCTCCCTGCCCCGGGCATTGGGCTCCTCCTATTGCCATCATTGGAACGGCTCCTTTGCTGGGAATGAGGCAAAGGAGGGTTTAACCTCTCCATGGATTGCCCGTGGATTTAGGTCACAGCGCCGCAGAACGCCGCAATGATCGCAGCTGGGGGGGGATTTGAGGGCTTGGCTCGCTCCTCCCCGTCCACCTTTCGCCGTCACAGGTCGCTCCAAGTCTCACCAGGAGAGCCCGGCTGCTCGCAGCCGCCACACAGGGAAATGCAGCATCCTACAACAAAATAGACAGGTCTGGAAAAAAAGGGAATCCTGCAGCAGCCTCCAGCTCTTCGCATGGACTTGGGAATCCGAGGGATTAGGGGTTTAGCTGTAAGCCCGGCTCAGGCTGCTCCGCAGCACTTCAAACTCCTAATTTCCCAAAATCTCCACATTACCCGGTCAAGATCTTTGAAACAACCGACAGATTTCCCCAGACTGTTAATCCCACCTTTCATCCTTTCCTGGGCTTTTTTTTAGAGGCTGAGAGATGTAATCCTAATTTAATCCTGGACTGGGAGCCGCTGAGGGAGGCGGAGGGGCAGGCCTGCAGTGGGAAGATCTCCCTGAGGTGCTGGCACAGCCACAGGGTTCAGGAGGAAAGGGTTTCCCAGAAATTCCCTTTAACCCCAAGGTCAAGGCAGTGACTCCCCAGCCCTGCTGGGTGGCTGGGGCAGAAAGGGAATTTCAGGGACACTGGTGCATTTCCCTGCCTTGGCATTCCCAGGTGGGAAGCTGGAAGGTGAGTGGGAAACCGGGATCTCGCTGCCAAGAACAGCCTCAGACACGACCTGAAGTCATTTAATCACCGATCTGCCTCGGTGCCAAAGCAAATATCCTCGGGTCTCCCAGGGCTTGATATAAACATTCCAAGAACTTGCGTTCTCCTTGTCCCTCTCCACCTTTTTCACTGAAGAGCTCCTCTCTTTTCCTGGTGGGAGACGGAGAACATGGAATAAATCAGGAGCTGGACTCTGCTGATCCTTGCGGGCCCCTTCCAGCTCAGTGATCTTCCTTTGCTCTTTCAGCTTCCAGGCTGTGCCGTGCTGCTTCCGTGCAGATTCCATTCCAGACTAAACCTCCCTGTGCCTCCCAGCTCCTGCCCCTGCTGGCTGCCCGTGTTCCCCTGGAAGGAGGAGCCCCATTCCCACCTCCTGCCCAGCTGCCGGCATGACTCACTGCTTCCAGGGCAAAGCAGTTCTCATCTTCAGCTTTCTAGTTCAAGGGGAAAAAAAACAACCCAGCTTGGTTTAGACTGCACCTTAGGGATGTTCGACTGAGTTAGGCTCGGCTTTAGGTGGTGCTGTAGGGCTCGGGCTGTGGCTTTGGGAGGTCAGTAGGAGCACAGATAGGAAGTCTGACATCCCAAAAAGCAAGTGCAGAGGGCAGCCCCGAGGTCTGGGCCTGCCAGGCCCTTGCTGGAGCCGGGATTTAGGGGATTAGTGGGATGAATCACCTCACTTCCCCCGAAGATTCGCCGGGGCTGTGATTTGTGCCTGCTAAGCCGCTATAATGATGAACAATCCTTTTTATTAACGGGCCTAAAAATAGCAGCTGCAGCCAGCCCTTACATAAAGCAGCAGTGACATGTGCCAGCCCCTGCCCGGTCCCCAGAGAGCCACTCGGGTCTGGGGACTTCACTGGAGGCAAGAGGGGAACGTAGGGTAAAGCTGCTCTGAGCACAGGGCCTTCCCTTCCCTTCCTTGGGGGTTTTCTGTGGGACTGTAGGAGCAGCACAAAGAGCACGGATCCACACAAATATTCCTGCCCCAGCAGCACCACTCCACTCCCTCAGGAGGATTTCATCCCAATTTTTCCCCCCGGCATAACCATGCCCACTCTCACACACCAGGGGCCGCTTCCCCCTTCTTGCCGGGAGTTTTAGGGGGGGACACAAGACACCCTGGGGGCAGCTCTGGTTCCTTGGATTCAGATCTCAGAGGTCACCTGAGCTGCCCTTGGGAGCGGCGTGTCCCCTTTCCGCGTGGTTGTTTGCGTCTCGGGGCATCCACCCTCGCCAGCTTGGCCCGAAAGAAACCAAAAGCCTGGCTCTGTCCTTCCTTGGAGGGACCAGACACAGACTGAAAACTCCCAGCTCCAGGGAGGGGAACCCTTCCCCAGCGAGCTCTGTGTCTTGGTTTGGAAAGACAGGTATCTACCAGGGAAACTGGAGTTTCCCTGAGCATGGAGAATGTAACCCCCACCCGCCAAAAAAGTATAATTTTGCAATCGAGGGCTTTCAGGCAAAGATTTTGGGAATAGGAATAACAGTTCTTTACTAAGAATATTAACAATACAAATATAGTAGAAAAAAAAAAAACCAAAACCACCCACCCAAACAAGAAAACAAATAAACAACAATTTTGGAGAAAAGCCTGACAGAGTCAGAGCTACAACCTGGCACCCTGCTGGTCAGGGTGCTGGGTGCAGTCCAAAGGTGAGTCCTTCTGAAGTGGCAGATGTGGTTCTGTTGAAGTAGAGATGATCCTGTAGCAAAAAAGGGTCCGGTGATGGTAACAGGGGTCCAGTGGNATTTGGCTCCACAACCCAGGACACTCTGCGTGCCTGAACCAGCTCAGGGAGGCTGCGAGCCCCCGGTAGCCCAAGCCTGGACAGCTTTTCCCCGAGCCTCTGCCGCCCCCGCCGTCACTTCCAGGAGCGAATTAGCGGCGCAATCATGAGCAAAGGAATCGAATCGCGGCCTTCTCCAAGCTGTCAAGTGCATTTTGCTGGCTGATTAATTGGCAGAGCTCCGGCCAAGCTCCGGGTCCTGCTAAAGGCCATGCCCTTGACTTGCACCTGCCACTGATTGCAGAAAATGGATGGCTTCGCTTTTCCCTTGGTTTGTTTTTTTTCTCCCAGTTTTGTTTTTGGTTTTTGTGGGGGTTTTTTTGTGTTTTTGTCGGTGCAGCTGTTAAATTGCTTTAAGGAAATCTTATTTCTCTCGGCCAGAAACTTGAACTTCTTCTCTAATCTCAGGAGGCTGAAAGGAGTGTAATTCCCTGCCTCGGCCTGACTTAATGGAAGCGATATTTTCGGATCTTTGGGAAAGCTGTGCTAACTGGCCGTGTTTTTTGTTCCTTGTCTAGGAGCTGGGACGTTCCTGCAGCCCCCACGAGGTGCCAGAGTGGGATCTGCCCTCCCTGGGATCTGCAAAGGGTAAGTGCAGCCAAAGCAGATTGTGATTGTGTCTAGTGGAGGAGTGGAGAAGGTTGAAGTGTTGAATTTTGTGGCAGAGACCAAGGCCAAAGGGGTAAATCCGCTGGCAGGTAATTCCAGGTTGTTTGGTGTTACGGGGATTCAGTGATGAGGTAAAACCTGGGGCAAGCTCCTCAGAGCTCCTCAGGGAGTGATTCCCAAAGAATCCAAGCGATTCTTCTTTGATCCCCTCAGCAGGAGGAGGGAAGGGTCACTCCCAGGGCATGTCCTGCAGGTCCCTGATTCATCCTGTGAACCGTCGGGGATCACAGGAGCTGATTGAAAAGCTCAGCCCGGCCCTGCAGTGGATGGGAAGGGCTGGGAACACTCGTGCTCTATAAATAACCCCTCCGTGGAGCCCGTCTGCAGCTCCCCTATTCCCAGGCACGGAGCAGGCAGCCCTGCTCGTCGAGGGAGTGACAAATTCCAAGTGTGAGCTGCTCCTTCCTGGCTTCTGGGGGCTCCTCCCCACGCCCGGGATCAGCTGGGGGCAGCGGGCAGGTGCAAACCCCGGGGAGAATGCAAGGCTGCTTGCTGCATTTCCTGCTCCCAGCAGCCTTCCCTGCTCCAGGCTGAGCTCTGCCTGCTCTCCCTGCCGGGGTGACACCGTTCCTGGAGGTGCCTCAAACCAGGAGAACAAATCCTTGCCGAGCCGAGCCCAGCCGAGCCCTGCACACGCTTAACCGGGGAGGCAACATCTGCTGCCGCTCAATCCAGGTGTTTTATGTCCCTGTCATTAATTGGAAGGGACATGATGTCACCATCCATCAGCGGGGAAAGTCGGTCCAAGTGCCACTTCTCTGCGGGGCTGTCATTAATCATCCCCTCTGCTCCTCTGGGTGACACCTTGGCGTGTTTCCCTTCTCCTTGGCGGGCGCTCCGGGATTCCCAGCAGGGGGAAATCCCACACGGGCACAGGGCTTGGGAAGGATTGTCAGGATTGTGGGGACACCTTCCTGATGTCCAGCCTGGCCTAGAACGCTCAGAGCCATCCCTGGATCCTCCGGGCAGCCCAGGCCGTGCCCTGGCACTGGGAATGGCATTCCTGGGAATGGCACAGCCTGAACCCATGGGGAGCTGGGAGCCCAAGGAATGGAGCGTGACAGGGAAAAAAAAAAAAAAAAAAAAAAAAAAAAAAAAAAAAAAAAAAGCCAAGCCTTGCCTGGATTTGCTTCCCAAGGAATGACACGAAGTCAAGTATCTTATTAAGTTCAAGAGAATTACATTTTCCATGCTCCAGCGAGAGACACGGGCCCTTTGGAAAATCATAATGAACGGCTTTCTGCCGCCCTCATTTACATGCCTTTGATAAATGGCTGTAACCAGATTAGGGAGATAAAATAACCAGTCTATTAATTACAATGATTATTATTTAATAGAAAATGGGATTGCGGGCGCCGCGGCCGGGAAGAGGGAGGCTTAGCAATGCATTATATGGATGTGGTGGTTTATCTTGAGGAGGAAGATAAGTGTCCGGCTCTTCTGCAAGCCAAAGAATATGTTCATTACCTGGGCAAGATTTATAAGTATAATTGAGTGTAATATTTTAAACCTCTTTGCCTTATTTGGTGGACAAGGCAGGGCTGCTGCTTTAATTAAGCTGGGTAAATGCCTTCACGGAGTTATCAAGCGGGGAGGGGGGGAGCCCATTTGTAGGGAAATTACCGCGCTCTTGGAGAACTTTGGGGGATGGAGCAAGGCCAGCCCTGCCCAGCTCGGGTGGGGCTGGGCTTATCTCCAGCCCTGCGTGCCTTGGGGGAATGAAAAACCTGCAGCCCTTCTGGGTGTGCAGGGAGGGGAAAGGAGCTGGAAGGGGCGGGGAAGGGGCTCAGCCTGGAGAGGAGGAGGCTCGGGGGGCACCTCGTGGCCCTGGAGGTGGCACTGAGTTAAAACAACTTCTCCCAGATGCGATTGGTCGGGAGCACGGAGCCAACAAGCAGGAGCGGGGGTGTCCCCTGTCCCGTGTCCCGTGTCCCGTGTCCCGTGTCCCGTGTCCCGTGTCCCGCCCTACCTGCCATGGCGAAGGGAATGAAAGATAAATGGTGCCATCTGTGCCCGCACATGCCAGGGCGGCAGGGGAGGCGAAATGCTAACTGGAGCACGAGACGTGTCTGGCAGAGTCACCTAGGCAGAAAATGAGCCTCCCCGCAGTGCCCGCCGGCCGCGGCTCTGCCCCGCCTCCCGCCGGCGTGCTGCGGGCTGGGCTCTGGCCCTGGCCCTGGCCCTGGCCCTGGCCCTGGCCCTGTCCCCTGTCCCATGTTCCGTGTCTCATGTCCTATGTACCCTGTCCCATGTTCCATGTCTCATGTTCCATGTCTCATGTCCCCTGTCCCATGTTCCATGTCTCATGTCCTATGTACCCTGTCCCATGTCCCCTGTCCCCTGTTCTATGTCTCATGTCCCATGCACCCTGTCCCATGTTCCATGTCTCATGTCCCCTGTCTCATGTCGCCTGTTCCATGTCCCCTGTACCTTGTTCCCTGTCCCATGTTCCATGTCTCATGTCCCCTGTCCCCTGTTCTATGTCTCGTGTCCCATGC
>VWYO01013891.1:65594-100862 GCA_013400275.1 Rhadina sibilatrix | reverse complement strand
AAACTAACAAACAAACAAAAAAAAAAAAAAAAAAAAAAAAAAACAAAAAACCAAACCAACAAGGAAACAAAAAAGCACTTTATAACTGGGTCCAATAATTAATTCTTATTACCATGTAGCAGTTCACATTTCCCTGTCTCTTTCCCCACATTGTGTTCAGTTCCTTTTTATAGACTTATAGCCAACATAGAGTTTTATTGCTCAGTATTATATCCAGTTCTTGGCTTTTGGTTGTTGTTTGTGGGNTGATGGGGGGGTGGTGGTGTTTTTTTCTTGGGGTTTTTTTGGATTTGTTTTGGTTTTGTTTTGGTTTTGTTTGGTTGTTGTTGTTGTTGTTTGCTTGCTTACTTATTTCTCTGTTTGTTGTGGAATCTTTTGTTATATGGATGTCCATTACAAATATTTTAAAAACTAAACTGAAATTTTTATGTGAGGCTGATGGTACGTAGTTCACCAAGTTTCAACAAATATAAAATTTAAGCACACTAAAAGAAGTTGACACAGAACAGTGAAGTAATTTGGAGTGAAGAGCTCTAAGAAATATCGAATTTAAGGGAAAGGTTATTTTTCAGACTAACTGACTTGTTTGAAAACTGTAACATACATATTTTTGTAGTCAAGATGTTTTCAGGAAAATTTAAAATCAAATGCACAATGAAGTTACATTACATGTTGAAAAAATATAACATCAGAAGATGCACATTTCTACCTTCTTTATTCCTTTTCTATATTTCTGTATGCAGGAGGGTTTTTTTATATCTGAAGATATCACAGTTTGGCACTCAGTATGTACTGAATTTAATTTGAAATGCAACAGGAAGATATTTACTAGTTGCTGCAATACTAAATACCAGAATATCTGAATTTTATGCTAGATAGTATTGTCACAAAAGATAGAGAGCATGATCTCACACAGAAACTGCTGGTTAGTGAAACAGTAAATTAATTTAAATTGTTTAGATACCCATCTATGCATGCATGTGCTAATTCTATTAATGTGAATGATAGTCTTTTCTTTAGTTTCACTGAGCTTGCTCAGTTACACTGAGCTGACTTTTATACTGAGAAGAGCAGCTGTCAGATCTACCACGTCTGAACCCTAGGTTGTTTGTTTGGGGTTTTTTGGTTTTTTGGTTTTTGTTTTGTAAATACAGAGCTTTTGATCATGTCACAGTTTATCTTTATAAACAACTATGGAGGTCTCATGAAAAAGTCCTGTATTTTGTCTTCAAGTCATGCAGAATACCGTTAATTATTTTATTTGCCTTTTTGTCCATTCCTCTCTGTTCTTATGTACTTGCTGACAGCTGTACTTAGTGGCGTGACTCACAACCTTCCCTGGAGCAGAGTCCTTTGAGCATGTGCATTATTGTGTTGCTCAGCTGGATGGAATCTATTGCCCTAGGTTAGGCCATCATGTAGGCAGCCACTTAAAGGAGACTGATTCACTTTTACACAGAATGTGTAGCAAAACCCTAAATTTGAGCTGGCAGCATTGTCTTTGCAACTCAGAGAAAATTCTGCAGTTAAAAAAGGTATGAAGATCAGGATGCTCTCCTGCTCCTGCTTACTAATTATTAGCTACAGGGATTGAAGGAAAATGCTTTAGTTTCTTACTTACATTCTCTTACTGCATTGGTCTAAATAAAATGTTGGGGTTTTGACCATAGGTGTTACAAGTTAATCAACTGAAATACAGTCTCTTCAGATATTGTTGGAGATATTCTTTTGGCAATTATTATCCTGGACCGAGTACTATTTACAGAAGAGAGTATATTCTAGCTGAGTTCTTCACTATGTTGATCTAAGAAATACAGTGCATATAAACTCTGTCACTGTTAGGAGGAGGACACATTATCTGTTCATATGCTGCACTAATGGAGCTGTGCTTCTGTTAAGTCAGAGTTTACTCAGTGCAAATAATCTTCAATTAATATCCCAGAGTGGAGCAAAGTTTTGCCATATTTTTATATTGATACAGTTTTATTTTGTTCAGCTGGCTTTTCAATTCAAATGAGTTAAATATTTACTCATTTGTCTAATACCTCCCTTCACCACAAGGGCAACCAAACTGCTGAAATCAAAACTATGTTTTCTACTGCAATTTATAAACAAAGAAATAGGAGTCTATCAAAAATGAATAGGTATATCTAAAATGAATAATCCTATTTTTATGCTTACATCTTTTTTTCAGAGGCAGTAAAGCAAGCTAACAAGAAATGATTCTCTCTTCCTGTGATATTAAAGCTTAATTATCTTGTTGCTTCTTAGTAATGCCATGATTAACATTTTGAATAAGCCATCATTAAATCTGTTTCAGTTTCTATGTGGTAATCTACAGGAAGAGAGTTAGTAAAGTTTCAAGAACAAGTTAAAACCTGATTACTTCTCTTCAACATCAGTTTTTTGTAAAGTCTTATGGGAATGTTAGGGAGATGTCAAAGATGATGTATTCACTTGGTAGTGTCTGCTTATTGCTAGAACTGGGAAAAAAATATTTTCCTTCATGTCAGAACTTTTAAAAATATGTTCTTCACTTGAGAATGAAATTCTGAAATTCTTATGTCTTCCTCTGTGTCATAAAGAAACACAACACGATAGTCCTTAAGAAGCCAAACATCACAAACTAGACAGAAATTTGCTAGAAAATGTATGCTTTAACAATTGTACTAAATGAAGACAAAATAGAAAAGATCCAATAAGTTTCTGTGGAGTACTCTATTGACTTCCAACAAAGTGATATTTAAAAATGGATAAATTCCATAAAAGTGTATTTTCAGCTTGCTGTGACTCTGGCAGATGAGCACAAATTAATTTATGCCATAAGCATGCAAGTTTCTGAACCCTTCACTGAATTTCACCAAGGGCAAATAACTGCTATAAAAGTATTTTCATGCTTCTGTGGCGGTGCAGCTAAACAGAACCCTTTTACAATATTAGCCAATGCAAATCAAAACTGTCAATATTCTGTAAGTAGAAGAAAAAGGTATTATTGGTCTCTGTGTTTGAGTGAATCCATTTGTGAGGTGGTGTTGCAAAGGCATTTGATTTTCTGACTCATATTTGTATTTCTTTCAGTAAATCAATGACTTAACTTATGTAATAATCAAAAATTTAAGAATTATCAATTTCTTTTGATCATTCATGCATGAATGATCATTCTTTTGATCATCAAGTATGCATGGCTATTTACTTTGGCTTTATAGCTTCTTTATCAATGGAAGAATGAAGTTTGTAAACACTTTAGATTTCCTTAACAGTCAGTGCTTCCTCTTGATCCTGCAGTGCCTGCTGAAGCAAACACACCCATTCTCAGTAATATAAGGGCTGCAGAGCCCTCTGTCCTTGCTAATGATTTTTTCCAGTGAACAAGACTGGTTGCACAATATAAAGCCACTGAATTATGACTAAGAAATCTTGAATTCTGTTCATAAATATGCCACTGACTGTATAGGACTTAGAACAATTAATTTGATCTCTGTTCCCATCTATCTTTGCATTCTTTCTCTGTTTTGTGTATGAAGGTAATTTAAGCCAATGGCTAGTCTCCTCAGAGGTCTGCAAAAAAATTTGGAAATGTGGTCTCAGTTAAGAACTCTGGAGGATACTATCATACAAAGAAATGATAAACCAAATCTACAGGAATCTTGATAAATGACAAGCACTTATGTTGGGGGTGTGTGTGAAATAGTTTAGGCTTGCAGTCCACTTGGAGAAATCTCCATCAAAACAAGCAACTTTTGCCTGTGAGCTCCTTGTTTTTAATTTCCAGGCAATCTTTTTCATTCTTCTTCTTCTTTTTTCTATTTTTTTTTTCCTTTGTTTTTCTGCTTAAAAAATATGGGGATTTTATCCGCTCATTTCCACCTGCAGTTACACAAAGATTGAGGAAAAGTTGCTTAATGCACTTAACTATCCTTCCTGCAGCACATATCCTTTAAGACCTGTGTTTACTGACAACACAGCAAGCAAATGCTGTGAAGGTTAAGCGCAGTAGTTAAACAAAAAGTAATCCTCCTACTTGTTCTTCCAAGGGCATTGCCAGCAGATTATTAGGACAGGAGGATGGGAGTCTGACATCAGGTGTTCTCTGGTTCAGTCAAACTGAAAGGTACACAAAAAATATTTTTTTTTTCCTCTCTTCTCAAGTATGCCCATGGTTTTTAATGGAATTGTGCATAAAGTAATTATTTGCCTCTAACAAACAATTCTCATGGTTTGTTTTTTCTATGGAAACCAACTATTGATTGAGTTCTGTCATAAGGCATAGTATATTTACTTCTGATGCTAATCAGAGGGGGGAAATATAATTCTTTTATGTAAATTCATGATCACGAAAGACAGATCTTAGGATTAATTAGCCAGATGATCCATGCAGCTTTCATTCACCAAATTCATTAGCAGAATAAGACACTCTTCTATAGTAATATCATGGTGCGAAGGATCTGAATATCATTCAGTTACAGAATCTCTTAATGTTATACAATAGGAGAGAGAACATTTTGAGGAAAATGATCAATTTGTGTTTGTAGTTTGGCTTTAACTAGTCAAAATATGTAGGTCAAAATTACTTTTGTAAAAATTAAGGACTCTATGCAAAAGACAAGAAGATTTATTAAGGAAGTAATGTGTACTGTTATCCATTTCATTACTAGTATTTGTGGTGAATGTTTACAGCAAGATACTTCCTGCCTTGAGGACACTATTTTTGTAATGTGCCCAAGTTAAAATTACTTATTAGCATACTTACCCCTTATTAGTATACCTCTGCTAAGGACTGCACTTCAAAACAATAAGACCTTCAGCTAAAGTTATTTATAATAGCCATCAATCAGAGACAGAATTCATTGTCTGTTTCTAGGAAATTAGTAAACAGGCTGTTGTTAACCAAGGAAGAGGAAATTATTTCAGCAACTAGGGAAATTGTACCACTCTGCCACTGAATCCCAAAGGAATGAATCTATATGCATTAGTAAAATTATGCATTTTTAAGTCAGCTGTAGCAACATATGAAAACTCATTAACAGAGAGGAAGGTAAAAGGGGAATGAATACCTTAAAAGTTATTTTGTTTCTAATTTTTTTTTCTTACAAATTATTATTTAAAAGGCTTCCATTGATGCCTTTTCAGTCTCTTTTTCTAGCACTAATTGCTTGATCTTTAATTACCCAAGTCTGTTTAGCGCTTATATATTAAACAAAATCACTAAATCAACCCTTTTAGAAAAATATAACATTCAAATGTTAAGTTAATTTAAAAATAATATTAAACTATTATTTTTTAAATAAAAGAGTCTTGGTATTAACCTTGTGATGAATCTCTGTGTAAGTGGGAATTCAGATACTATGAAGTGGTAAGAACATTCACATATTAACATTCACAGCTATTAGAATGTATTTACTCTGATCATCTCTAATATTCCTGGGTCTCATTTTGGCATAGATGTTCACTTTTCTTTAAGCAAAACCTATGCAAGTGAACTGGGAGAGAGCAGGATATATAAAATAAAATTGTCATCATATAGTAAAAAAAAAAAAAAAAAAAAAAAAAAAAAAAAAAAAAAGTTTAAAAAAAAAAAAAAAAAAAAAAAAAAAAAAAAAAAAAAAAAAAAAAAAAAAATCTTGCCCTTGATTCAAGTAACTACAGGAGTGCAATTCAATAAACCTTTCCTCACTGGCAGTCCTATTATATTTAACAGGGCTTTCAGCTAGGTGACACCTTTTTCTGTAATACTATTTTGTATCATCACCATATCATCTCATGCAAGAGTGGGTAATGGAAATTAATATTGTAGTGATACCAGTGACACTAATTGGACTAGCTTGCTTCACTATTATTGAGGAAAGAGAATTGCCAAAAATGTATTTAGAAGGGCTTGCAGGAGAAACAAATACAATGCATCGTGAATGCATTTGTCTAACATACTAATAATTTTCTTGGTTTTGCAGAATGTTATTAAAATACCTTAGTATATGGTGCATAAAATTGCATTTTTTATAGAATTGATGAGAAATAATAAAATAATAATAATAATAATAATAATAATAGTAATAAAAAGAGTAATGAGAAAGGCAAAATTTGGGGGTATAGGAAGATGAGTGTGTGATTACCACACAAGGAAAAAAACATCAGCTTGAGTGACATACAGTTAAAAATAACTTTCCTCATTGTAATTGTTGTCTTGAAAATGCTGGCCGATTTACAGAAGATTTGCCAGTTATTTTTGTCTTTTCCACTTATCATAGTCAAGAATAAAATAATCTTCCCTGGATACAGCTAAACGGATGACCTAATAAGATATCAGACAGACCATTTTATTTGCTACTGATTTTATTGTCATGGCTGCAGACAATTCAGCTGAATTATAGTTTGTGCAAAGTAAACATGTCTTCAGCCACTGGTGTCCATATGGTCATTTGAATGGGCTTCTGGGACTTGAAATGGCACTTAAGATAATATATTTATTTTAAATATATATGTGCCTATTGTATATTCAAATTTAGTCTCAAACTGCTAATAGTAGTTTTACTTGTTCATAGACTTTTCAAAAAAAAATAAAACAAAACAAAACAAAACANTAAAAAAATATTTAAAAAAAAAAAAAAAAAAAAAAAAAAAAAAAAAAAAAAAAAAAAAAAAAAAAAAAAAAAAACAAAAAAAAAAAAAAAAAAAAAAAAAAAAAAAAAAAAAAAAAAAAAAAAAAAACCAAAAAAAAACCAACCCAAAAGTATTATGCATTTGCTACAAGACAGGTGTTGGGAATACTTCTATGTGTAATGGCATATTATATTATTTTTTCATAAGGTGTGAGTGAAATAGCTCCAGGCATTTTTACCCAGAGGTTTTTTTTCTCAAAGTACAGTAGCTATTTCATTCCTCACTGAGATTATAGCAATGTTAATGGGAGTGAAACATCCCCCACCTCCCAGCCTCCAAATTTGTGTTGGGATTTTTAACTTGGTGCCTTTCAGCAAATATTTGGAAGAAAGGCTGAGGCTGGATGAATCCCAATGGCTCAGAAGAGCCAAATTATGCCTATTTCCAAGTTACACAATTTGTTGTTGTTATTGTTGTTAGTTTCTGGGTCCCTTGATTTTGTTTTGTTTTAATGACTTTGTGATTCTTCCAGCCTTTTTCTCTAGTAACTGAGCTTTGGGAAAGCTAGTACCTTATTTTGTTCTGAGTTTATGCTTGAACTAAAAAGGATGAGAGATTGTTCATATATCCACACCATTGCACAGCCTCTAGGAAACTTGCATAAAAGTAAAGTTACTGGAACTTGGAGTAAATCAAAAATCAGAAAACCAGATTAACCTCCTGTGACTGCTAAGCCTCAGGGAACCAGGTCAAAAAGAGGCAGAGCCATTATAATTTAAGTAATTCTATTACATACTATAAACATAAACCAGTGGATCTGTAAAAATGATTGTCTATTCGAAATACTGCAAATGTGAGGAGGTTAGATGTAGAGTTTCCTTTTGACATGACTACATAAATATATATACAGCATGATTGGAGTTGATCAAATTGAGCACAGAAGATGATTTGTAGTTCACTGTTCATGCATTTTGGAGTTTTTATGTGTGAAAGAGAAGCTGCCACTTTCAAAATGTTAAGCATACAAGCAAGGGCTAAGTGCACTGGTACTCCGAGCTTTTTGGAAAGCAGTAGCTCAGTAGCTGGAAACATCTGCTCTGTTTCTCTTAGAATAAGAATGTCATGAGCCAGTCTTGCACTGCCAGTGCTGAGACTCTCACACTGTATAGAGCTAAAACACCATGTTGTAGCAGGAAGGATGATAGACACACAGGAAAAAAAAAAAAAAAACAAACCAAAAAAATCACGTGCATTATCTTTTGAACTTACTGATTTCCTGTCAATGAACTAACACCTCATGGATTTGGAACTGCTTTTAAAATTAGTTCATATGCTTATCAGAGTTGACAAAGTGACAGGGGGAAGAAAAATAGTCCCTTGCTGTTTCCTTGATTTGCTTTCCTATCCCTTGCATTAAGATTTCATGGGTTCAGCTTGTAAATACAGCTTTCTTGGAGACTTCAAACAAACCAAAAGACACTGAAAGAATAAAATCTATTGCTTTCAGTAAAATATTTTATTACTTTTAAAGAAATAATTAACTACTACTTTTAGAACCAGTTAGTTTTAACGTTATTTATGCTCAGTTATTCTGCAGAATATATACTCCTAACCTGCTAACCTATCAAGCATTTTGTATCAGATGATTGGCTATTACTTGCTGCAAATATGCTTGAGTGTTACATGAACATTGCAAGTTCTTCATATCACCATGTGCTCAGCTTCTGGAGTGAGGCAGACTCACTTCTAGTTATTCATCAAATTGTTTCCCTACTGAGAAATTATATATACATATATATATATATATATAAAATTTGGTATAACTGTTTCTTAGCTTAATCACTTGATATAAAAACCTTATAGATGCTCCAGATAAAGCCTTAGAAAAACACATTTAAGAATAGCATGACATTATCTGTATTTACAGAGTGAGATTTTCTTTTCAGGAGTGAATGATTAGGCAGAAAAATAAAATATTTTGAAGTCTGCCTAAAGTATTGATCCTAATAATGACCTCCTAAAGGTTGTAAAGCTTTACTTGAGTGTGGGTACTTTTACCCTGCAAAGTGAAAGGTGAATGCAGTGTATATGTGTATATATATATATATTTTATTTTTTTTTTTCCCCTTCAACATTTAGGTGAGTAGTGGATCAGGCTCTTCATACCAGACAAAAAAAGTCTTCTCCTCTCCTGAAATTAATGTTGAGTGAAAGTCATGCAATCTATTTTGGACAGCTGTCTCAATATTAAAGAATTTTCTTCTGGAAATACCCCTCTCGATATAGAGTGAGTCTGAGGCGATAGTTTATAGTAGATACACAGCTTTTAGGTGGATAAAGCCAAAGGAGATGAATCTCTCTCTTGATTTTCTCCCATAAAAAGTCACGGCTACTGTGGTTTGAAAAACAAACACAAACAAATAAACAAAAACAAACAAAAAAACCCCAACAACCTGAAACCAAACTTGTCTCTTCTTTATGATATGCTGATAGTTCAAAAGCATCAAATTCAACATTCTCAGGTGACGAGTCGTAAATCAAGCTGAAGTTATTCAGTTACATCTTGAGTTTTCCTTTTTCTTTCCTTCCCTTTGCTTCCCTCCCATCTTGGAAAAAAGATGCTGTGCTTCTCACGCCTGTTTGATAATTTCCCTATCAAAAAAATCCAACACAAAACCAAAACCAACCAAACAAAGAACATAGGTCAGAAACTGCCTCTGCAGTGAACTCAGCTGTGTCCACATATCAGATGTGCATATCAGATAAGATCGTCTGTGTCTCAGCTCTACCAGGAGGGCTGCTGCAAAATGACAGAAGTTAGCTGTTTATTAGCTGAATACCTGGTTTAAAAAAGCATATTTATTTTACTCAGGTGTCTTAGCTGCATGAAAGGAAAACTCTTTGTGTGACCTCAGTACTTTCTCTAGTTGCCTAACTAAAAAATACTAAACTAAAGGCTGGAGTTTTTGCAGAAACACTTACAAATACAACATTTTCATTGATTTAGTACTTTTCCAATAATAAAATGTTATTTATTGGGGGTTTTTTTGAGGATTGAAGGCCAATTCTTCACAAACTGCTTTGCAATTTGATATCTGTGTGGAGTCCCCACAATCCTTATGGATAATGTCTTCCAATGTTTTCCCATTATCATGGTGGTAAAAAAAAAAAAAAAAATCTCCATGCTTAGTGGAGAATTTCCCATTCTCCAATTTATGTCCATTGACTCGACCAGTCACCATGTATCTCGAAGAAGACTGGTTCCGTTTTCTCTATGCCCTCCCAGAACGTATGTGAGGTCTTCCGTAAGTCTTCTCTTCTTAAGAAAGACCTCACAGCCCCTCCTCTCACCAGCTTGATGTACTTTGCTGGGCCCACTCAGTGTACCAGTGTCATTTGCGTGCTGGAGAGCCCAAAACTGTATACAGGGCTTGGGATGTAGTCTCACAACTACAGAGATGGATTGCCCTCCTGGATCTGGTGAGCACACTTCTGCTAATGCATCCAGGTTGTCATTTTTTGTCTTTGCTTCAAGGGTGCATATGATTCATGTCCAGATTTTTTCATGAGAACTCTCAGACATTTTCCTGTCAGGCTGCTTTCTCTCCAGACAGGACCCAGCCTATAGCATTGCATGGAGTTGTTTGCTCCCAGATGCAGGATTTTACACGTTGCTGAGCTTCGTGATGTTGCTGTCAGCCTGTTCCTCACACCTGTCCAGGTTCCTCCAAATAACAGTCCTGCCCTGAAGCATATCATCTGTTCCTCCCAATTTTGTATCATCTGCAAATATGTTGAAGGTGTCCTCTCTCTCATCCTCCAAGTTTATAAGAGTCATTGGACAGTATTTTCCCCAGTAGTATTAAAAGTTGACCTTTCGACTGCCAATCACTGCTCTTTAAGATCAACAACAGTACAGCCTATTTTTCTCCCACTTAATTGTGCACTTATTTAGTTCACAGCTCATGAATTTCACTGTAAGAGAACAGTGTGAGACTGCCAGAGATGCCATGTTAAAGTCAAACTTTGTCACATCCACCATTCTCCTTCCACACATACAACCAGTTCTCTCACTGTAGGAGACAGGTTGATCAGGCACAACTTTCCCATAAAGAGGCAAGTGGTAAATCTGAGACCTCACTCTTGAAGGCTAAATTGTGAGAAGGAATGTTCTTCTGCAAAAAGAGCACAGAGGTGCAAGAGGCCTTTGGGCCCCAACATTTTCTGTGTGAGTATCACTCAGAAGGATCACTTGTCAAGTCTCAATTCATGATACACATGAGACAGGTCATGATAGAGGCTTGTATTAATTTAAGTCTTCTGTCTCCACTCAGATTTTCAGTAGTGATTAACCATCCCAATGAAAGATTAGTGCTCCTACTCTAAACAACATGATGCAGTTTCCCTCTTCCCCATTTCTAGTTACTCATCTCGTGAGACTCATCTCACCTAGCTTCACCTTGTTACCTAGATTACCTCCTTAGTTACTGAAAAGAAGTGGGCTTTTCTAGGAGATGAGTCAACTGATTTATTACAAATAGCTATCTGGTAATAAAAAGAGATAATATTCTAAAAATAATAGTTCTTTTTACTGTGTATGAAAAGCTGTCTTAGTTTTAGATTTAGTCAGATAAATCTCACACGAAAGCATTTCTTTCAAATTTCCCCAGGATATTTCTGTTACAGTGCAGTTGTCATTAAGAGGATAGGAGGAAAGCATAAATCTGGATTTACTTCACATCTAAAGTATTCCTATTTAAAGATCCTTGAAGATTTTTGCATAGCTTATGGTACATTATATCTCACACTAATAAATATATGATTGAGTTTTCTTCTGGTGCCATTAGTTGTATTCTATTTGTGATCTCTGAACAATCTGTTTCCTTTTGCTCCTGCTAGAATGAGTTGTTTAGGCATTTTGGAAACATGTTAGTGTTTTAGGGGATTCAATCTTGCCTGAGTCAAAAATAATGGAGTTTTGCTATTGCCTTCAATACATGCAGAATCAGGTCTTCAGTCTTTTCACTCTAATGTGATTCTAATTATGTTACACTTTTGTCCTTCTTCTGTGCTTTCCCTTGCAACATTAAACTTAATTTGTTAATTACCCAGCATTTGCAAATTATGAGGCAAATCTGGAACTCATTTCCTTTGCTGCTTGCTCTGTGTCCTCCCTCTTAAACAAATGGAGTGATAAGCATATGACTATTTTTTGCTAAGCTTTATGTCCTTTATTAAAGTCTAGTACACAGTTGTCCCCTCTTACAGTCTTGTCAGTTTACCTTACACAAATTACTTTACTTTAGGTTTGCCCTGATTCAAAAAAGACACGTAGGGTTTCAACTATCTGCAGTTGTGTTAGGAATAATAATGAACTTAATGAGACTGCTCATGATAAAATTTTGTCTGTAATTACTATTTGGTAGTCAGGGACTGATTTCAAAATGATTTCTTACAAGGATAAAGGCATTTATGAATTTTTGTAAATACTGGGAAAGCTGTTTACCTAATGCAAAAATGGCACAACCAAAATAAGTAAGTTTTTAATAATGAAAGTGATTTAAATGCAGAATCCCATCCTTTACATGTATTTCTTGAAACACTGCTGAGCACCATATTTCTGCTGAGGTAATCACTTACGTCAATCTGAGATTAGCTACAAAGAATATATCCTGAAAGATTATTCAAAGATTTATATTGAAAAAGCCATCCAAACAAACTGTTTTTTGTAAGAAATCAAAATCTCTTTAAAGGTTTTCTCCACTTCAACTAACTCTATTCATAAAGTTCTTGATACCGTCAGGAAGAATGTCAATTGTAAGGCAGATACCTGTCTAGCAGGAAGTGTACTGATATCATGGGATCAATTTTCATAAGCAATTGAATAGCCATCAGTCAGCAGTGATGTTTCGTTTGGACATCTTTAATGAATTGAATCACATACAAACTAATGATCTGTCAGAAGTTGAAAAGTTCTAGTCCTCTTACCAGTCTTTATATCCTTTAGTACTCCTAAATGTTCTATTTCATTTTTCTTCTGATTTTTTCTCTCATTATTTTTTCATGCTATTCCTTTTTTAACTGTTTTTAAAGCCTTGTCTTGAAGCCTTGTTTTTCACAAGATTTTTTTTTATTATTCCATGTTTATATTTTATCAGGCACATTTAGGTCCTGAAATTTGACTATATCTCTTGAGCATTGAACTAATAACACTAATAATAAATAACAAGTTCATCTCCAGGCAAAATTAGACCTGCAAAATGAAGGTATCCATGCTTGGTTCCCCATAATCATCAGAATGGCTCTTTAACTGTTTATAGCTTTTGGATGCATCACCCTGCAGATTCAGGTCTCAGATGACATTTGGAAGATTTCCAGGTTTGGAGTCTTGTCTCTGCAGCAGGAGTTTGCTGATACTCCAAGAATCCTTACTGCAAGTGCAGAGCTGAAGAGCATTTAAGCCAAGGATTTGGGGCTCCTTCCTCCAAGAACAGGGAGCAGTGACAATCTGGCAGCCCCGCAGCCACAAGTCTGGAACTCGAGGAATCCAGCTGTAGAGCTTTCCACATGCCAGAATCTGCCTGCAGCTCAAACCTCTGCCCATCACCTGGTATCTCCTGGCTGCAGAGCATGTTTGTAGTGTGCATTCACTGAGCATTTATGCTCCATGAACTAGAATAATGTTTAGTAGTATTTTTAGGAAGCTGATTTCTAGCTATATTCTGGCATGCTCCATAATTTATTGCACAAATTTTAGTAGTCTTAAACTTTTTATAATATCAAACATGAAAAATTAGAGATTTGCAGTATTTTGATGTCTTTCTTCTGTGTTTTCATGGCAACATCTACCATCATTACTAGAAGGAAAAGTTGCATTATCATTCCGTTTTGTAATTTACTGTCGTTGACTACACGCCTTAGTGCAAGGGTCATAATTTTAGAGACTGACATCTGATTTTGGCTATGTACAGTTGTTCATGTAATAAAAATACTTGTAGTCAGGTGTGTACACAGGGCCTACAGGCTGAGAATTCAAATTTGAGCCAAAGCTGAAAATTAGTCATCTTAGAGACTCATCAAAATTGCATTCTTTCCCTCCATCCAGCCTTATTCCATGCCTTTCTTGCAAAATAAACCCTGTGTAATGAGCTCTTGGTTATTATCTTCCCCCCCCTCCCCCCCCTTCTTTCACATCTAAGTCCATCTAGAGCTTCTAGGAGTACTTACTGTAAATGCACCACCATCCTTCCAATTAAGCTGTGATGTGGTAAATGTAAGAATATATACTATATATTATATTATATTTATATATAACTTTCAGCTGCCTTTTTTCGAGTTTAATTCATATTCTAAATATGGCAACCAATTCTTGTGTTTGCCACTAAAATGAGGATTAAGTTTTCATTTGACATGCTCATCATACACTGACTACTGCCATACCAGGGGAACCAAATGGAATAAAAAATGCCATACTGAATTTTTCCAAGGACTTTTTCTTTAAAGAAAAAAAGTAGAAAACCAGTNAAGAAATCAAAATCTCTTTAAAGGTTTTCTCCACTTCAACTAACTCTATTCATAAAGTTCTTGATACCGTCAGGAAGAATGTCAATTGTAAGGCAGATACCTGTCTAGCAGGAAGTGTACTGATATCATGGGATCAATTTTCATAAGCAATTGAATAGCCATCAGTCAGCAGTGATGTTTCGTTTGGACATCTTTAATGAATTGAATCACATACAAACTAATGATCTGTCAGAAGTTGAAAAGTTCTAGTCCTCTTACCAGTCTTTATATCCTTTAGTACTCCTAAATGTTCTATTTCATTTTTCTTCTGATTTTTTCTCTCATTATTTTTTCATGCTATTCCTTTTTTAACTGTTTTTAAAGCCTTGTCTTGAAGCCTTGTTTTTCACAAGATTTTTTTTTATTATTCCATGTTTATATTTTATCAGGCACATTTAGGTCCTGAAATTTGACTATATCTCTTGAGCATTGAACTAATAACACTAATAATAAATAACAAGTTCATCTCCAGGCAAAATTAGACCTGCAAAATGAAGGTATCCATGCTTGGTTCCCCATAATCATCAGAATGGCTCTTTAACTGTTTATAGCTTTTGGATGCATCACCCTGCAGATTCAGGTCTCAGATGACATTTGGAAGATTTCCAGGTTTGGAGTCTTGTCTCTGCAGCAGGAGTTTGCTGATACTCCAAGAATCCTTACTGCAAGTGCAGAGCTGAAGAGCATTTAAGCCAAGGATTTGGGGCTCCTTCCTCCAAGAACAGGGAGCAGTGACAATCTGGCAGCCCCGCAGCCACAAGTCTGGAACTCGAGGAATCCAGCTGTAGAGCTTTCCACATGCCAGAATCTGCCTGCAGCTCAAACCTCTGCCCATCACCTGGTATCTCCTGGCTGCAGAGCATGTTTGTAGTGTGCATTCACTGAGCATTTATGCTCCATGAACTAGAAAAATGTTTAGTAGTATTTTTAGGAAGCTGATTTCTAGCTATATTCTGGCATGCTCCATAATTTATTGCACAAATTTTAGTAGTCTTAAACTTTTTATAATATCAAACATGAAAAATTAGAGATTTGCAGTATTTTGATGTCTTTCTTCTGTGTTTTCATGGCAACATCTACCATCATTACTAGAAGGAAAAGTTGCATTATCATTCCGTTTTGTAATTTACTGTCGTTGACTACACGCCTTAGTGCAAGGGTCATAATTTTAGAGACTGACATCTGATTTTGGCTATGTACAGTTGTTCATGTAATAAAAATACTTGTAGTCAGGTGTGTACACAGGGCCTACAGGCTGAGAATTCAAATTTGAGCCAAAGCTGAAAATTAGTCATCTTAGAGACTCATCAAAATTGCATTCTTTCCCTCCATCCAGCCTTATTCCATGCCTTTCTTGCAAAATAAACCCTGTGTAATGAGCTCTTGGTTATTATCTTCCCCCCCCTCCCCCCCCTTCTTTCACATCTAAGTCCATCTAGAGCTTCTAGGAGTACTTACTGTAAATGCACCACCATCCTTCCAATTAAGCTGTGATGTGGTAAATGTAAGAATATATACTATATATTATATTATATTTATATATAACTTTCAGCTGCCTTTTTTCGAGTTTAATTCATATTCTAAATATGGCAACCAATTCTTGTGTTTGCCACTAAAATGAGGATTAAGTTTTCATTTGACATGCTCATCATACACTGACTACTGCCATACCAGGGGAACCAAATGGAATAAAAAATGCCATACTGAATTTTTCCAAGGACTTTTTCTTTAAAGAAAAAAAGTAGAAAACCAGTAAGGAAATAATAATAATAACAACAATAGAAATGCTTATAGCATGGATTGGAAAGTGTATTTGTCCTTGCTGCTGGAATTACCTATCCTCACATTTAAACTTACTGTTTTTGAAGGTGTATGATCTTTTCTGACATGAAATTTCTGAGACCTGCAGCAGTTTAGTTGCTCCCATTAGCACATGAAACAATGACTAAAAGTCCCAGTGTTATACAGCAGCTTCATCTTAATTGTTGTTCATCATATTTCATTCCTTTTGTAAAAAATCCTCTAATTCACAACATTCTTGCCAGAATACAAATAAACCTAAAAACCAATCAACCAAAGGGGAAAAAAAAAACCAAAAACAACCAAACCTTATCAAAACCCAAACCCATCACCCCAAAACATCTCCAAGATCCCCAGCTATTAGAAGAGGTCATGGAAATTTCTTTCCTTCTGGAAACCTTTTGATAATTAAAACTGTCTTCTTTTTATGCCTCTGAGCCACAGTATGCAAAAGTCAGTCCTACTATGATATAATAAGAAGTGTAGGATAATTCTAATGCTGTTTTACAACTGATGAAATCTGCTTCAGCTCTGTCTACCACCTGATTACCATGGAAACTATTGCTGGCCAACAGAGTAATTCTGATCAAAAGGAATTATTATTAATCTTCTCAGTCAAGGGTGAATGGAGGTCTGGAAAGCTCGTGTTAAGTTTTCTGGTTCAGGCTGAAAGGTTCATTAAGGGTAAATATTAATTCCTAGTCTGTTAGAGAGAAAGAGTATATAGTTACAAGACAAGTACAACCCACTCTCCAAAATTCAGGTACTAGCAGATTACAATATGAGCATCCAGGAATTGGACATAAATAAAGGTAGTTTTCTGGATGGTAAGGAACTACAAGAAAAACTGACATGAGAAAATTGACTGTCTGTTTCAAGGGTAGTCAAAGTAAGGTTTAAAACCTAATGCTGGAAGGAAAAAGTAGTAAGAATATTGTACACAGGTTAATGTTTAGACAGGTAAATAGCTATTCTTGCCAAAATATACTTAGGTTAGAAAAAATGCTTGTTTTCATACAGAGACAATATCCACGGTTTGTAATAAACATTGAAATCTACGCATTTTACAGAGATTAGAGAGGAGGTGATAGAATCTGAATTCAAACTTCTGCTATTTGAAAAAACATCATTTGTTTTTTATAGCGAGAATGTAAAAGCAGAAAAGAGGTCACCATTCTCCAAGTGTTCCCTGTCTCTTGAAATGTGGAAATTGATGAGTATTTGGTGTTTTTAGACTTGAGAAATTTTCCACTTCACAAATTTATGTTTATAGCAGACAACACTCATATAACGATTGAATATTTTGAAGGGGCCAATAAATGTGACTGCAATGAGCTGGGCCTTCTTAAACTGGATCTTAAACTTGTATATTTCCAGAGATGGGACATCCACTACTTCCATGGGCAACTTATGTTAGTGTTCAGCACTCTCATTGTAAAACAACTTTCTTATGTCTAATAAAAGTTGACCATTACCATGAAAACCATGATATCTATATCAAAACTGTAGAATTCCAATTTTCCTGTGGTTCATATTCAAAAAGACTAGAATGACAAGTTTTAAAAAGCAGAAAATATCACAAACTTAGAGTGGGGAAAGAATGAATGAGGAATCTATACTGAAAATAACTGTTATTGCAATAATTTTGTTCTCCTTTGGTAGAATAAAAGGGTATTTTACTTTTTAATCAGTAAATAAGTGTTATTTTACTTTTTTCTTGTTTAGTGGAAGAATGAAAATTAGACACTTCCCAGTGAACTCACAATTAAATACATAGATGATTAGCAAATATTTCTCTCAGTCAAGCTGTTTTCCAGGCTATTTCTGTGTGCAGTGGGTTTAGGTACCTTCAGAAAATGATTTAACTCCATCTTAAAATAGTGTTATTAGCATAAATTTCAAAGTGACCTTTTATTTCCTTTCATTATAAAGGCAGCATGGACAGTATGTTCAATCTGCTTTTTGAAGACTAACCTTGGTGAATGAATCTTGCAATTGGAGCTCTTCCCAAACAACTGAGTGATTTGGTGATTAACCACTTGTTTTCTTTGTCTAGTACTACCCCAGTGACTTTTAAAAAAACACAGACCACACTGGTAGAACAGATTGGAATATTAATAACAGGATAGGGTAGAAAGCTGTTGGGAATGACATGGAATGGATCATTTTTAGTATAGCAACATACTAAGGCCATGGTGACAGAAGGGTTAGTTTTAGGTTTGCTTTCTGGTTTTATTTTGTGTGTGTGTGACTGGATTAATACTGACTGTCTAAACATAGTCATTTTCCTAGATTTTGTATGAATAAAAAATGAAAGAAACATTTTGCTACTCTAGTGATTTGGAACATGAAAGTAGGTACTGGTATGTTGGAAGCCAAAAACATGGAAGGACTCTGTACCTCATCATTGTACTTTATAATATCAGACTTTCAGTTTCCCAATGGGAAATAAAACAGGACTTCTTTCTTACTGTCTTCACCCTTGGTGGCCAATTAAAAGCTTTTTTGATTCCAGCTGAAGACTTGGCAGGTCTACTGTTTTGGCCACAATGTGATGAGGAGTATAATGAAAGTTAAAGTTAAATTACAGTTCAACACCTGTGGCTGGCTTGGCTCTGTACTCTCATTTGACACCAAGCCAAGGCAAAGCCAGAGTGAGAATCTTCTAATGTTTTTTCTTGGCAGTCAAAGTCACCTTAAATATCAGTTAATACATTTATCTTTTCTCATTTATATAGTTAGCTTCAATGCTTTGACTTCTATCTTGCTCAAAGGGACAAACCGGAACCTTGGCGTGATTCCATTACTGCAGGTTTGGCTGAAGGAGTTATTCAAATTTAAGATACATTTCTTTTCTGAATGGAAAAGATGAAGCTCAACGGTTATTGAACTTTATCATGAGGCACACTGTTGTTTTCTAGAAATCTGATTTAAACTTCTGTTTGAATGGGTATTTTGGCTTTATCCCCACCAGTAACTGAGCTCCACAGACCCACTGCTCACCTTCCCCCCAGTAGGGTGGAGGGGAGATTTGGAAGAGTTGAGATAAAGACAGTTTAATAAATAAAGCAAAAGTCAAATGCACAAGCAAAGCAAAACAAGGAATTAATTCACCACTTCCCGTGGGCAGGCAGGTATTCAGCCCTCTCCAGGAAAGCAGGGCTCCATCATCCACAACAGTTCCTTGGAAGGAGAAAAGACATCAGTGCCCCTACTTCCTTCTTCTTTCCCCTTCTTTCAGCATTATATGCTGAGCATGACACCATATAATCTAGAACGTCCCTTTGGCCCATTGGGGTCAGGCTGTTACCCCACCCAACTCCTTGCTCACCCTGGCCTCCTCAATGACGGAGTGGAAAGCCTTGCCTCAGTGTAAGCACTGCTCATTGATAACACACTTCTTGTTTTATCGACCCTGTTTTCAGCACAAATTCAAAACATAGCCCCATACCATCTACTGTGAAGAAAATTAATTCTGTCCAAGCCAAACCCAGCACAATGGGAAATGATTTTTCTATTCTGTGAAGTCTTTTCAGATTTTTTACATTTTGTGATCTGCATTTTATAAAACTAAGACTTCTGAGACTCTTCAAGAAAAAAGCAAGACCTATTTACCACATAATAACCTTTTTTTCTGAGGACTACTTTACTTTCAGAGAATGGGTATTAAATTGTTTTCCAAAATTGACATGAATGTGGCTAAGCAGGCACTTGGAACTGGCTCTTTGGAGTAAGTAAAACAAATCCATTTATTGACTCTTTTGGGTTGTTTCTCTCAGTCTCATTGTGGCTGTCCCTCTTTGAACTTTTTTATTAAATAGGCATTTGAACAGGATCTTTGTTCTTTATCGTGAGTGAGTACTCTAAATTCTCCCTTTTATGTAACTCAATATGCCAAAAAATGGAGTAGGGACAAAGACAGGAAAAAAGAATGTTATTTATCTTACAGGCAGCATCTATGTATGAGCTACCTATCTAGACTCTGATTACAGGCTACAGAACTGAAAAGAGGTTCTAGGCATAGTTATCTCATCCTAAAGCAGATATCTAACAGATCAAATAAATTCCATGCTAACAGCATCTATTTCTCTCCACTGATTCTGAAGAAAACTAAACTGATTAGTTTGTTGCCAGCATTGTGGTTTTGCATCAAGTAGATAAGATTAATTGTACACATGTTGTCACTATGGTCTCATGTTTTGACTATTTGTCTGAACAGATGGGGAGACTCAGCCCCCTTAGAAATATGGTGGAGGGGCCAAAAACTGTTGCTGGTACTTCACAGAGAGGTTAGAATAGTGGTAGAAAATGACTGGAGAAGGCAAGTGTACTATACTTGAGCAAGGTGGTACTGAAAGCAGGTGTTCAGAGAACAGGTTTAGGAAAAGAGAGTAGCTTTAATTTTTTTTTTTTTTTTTTTTTTTTTTTTTTTTAATCAGAGAAGTACATGTAGCTTTGAAAATGTCTCTAAATCTAAAACTATGCCATTTAATTACTTACTATCTTAACTATTACTCTGAGTTTCTTAATGAATTCTTAATGAATTTGTGTGTATACAAGCCCTATTAAAAATAAAGTTTGTTAAATTTTGTGTCTACTATACTTCTATTGCTTTCAATGTTAATGATGATTACATTTCAGAAGCTGTATGAGAATATTAACAATTTTATACTATACTGTTGACTATATCAAGATAAACCACTGGTATTAGTGAAGTACATGCATATAAGTATTTATGAATATTTATATTTACACAAAATATATAGGTAATTCTTATGTGTTCTTATGTAGGCATACATATGTTTTCACAGCAATTATCTGTTCTTAGAAATGAACGTTATAGTATTAATTGAGAAAAAAAGGTTCTCATATCACAGTAGGAAGAGTAGGTCAGATGTTTATTTTTCATGATTAGATAATTTTAGTCTCCATCTCAACTCTTTTATAAATGCATCTAAATAAAAATATATTGAAAAATTGCTTATTTTATTTTGATCTGATTTCTTGGCATCGTTGGTTTTGGATATCTGTTGAACGGTTTGGTAGGGGATTTTGTACTGTTTTTTAATCCATTGATTTCCAGGTTATTGCTAAGAAATATTAGATGATGTCTGTTGCATTTCCTACTTCAAGATATTTTTCTTAGTAAAATAAATGTTAGGCCAAAAAATTAACAAACCTAATTTTAGCTGGAAGAAGCAAAAACAGTCTAAATTTAGATAAATAGAAAATCTGGGACGCTATAATGTAAGTCATGCCTTAAATATGTGTTGAGGTATAGTTATGCTGTCATTCATATGCAAATATTATGTACTTGAAAGAGAGAGATTCATAGGTGGTTTATTATCTGTTAAGAATTATCTGTCCTATCACAGCTACAGTCCAGAGGGTTGAATGCTACAGAGAAGACCTGTTACAGAACTGACTAAAAAAAAGGAATTAAATTTAGAACTGAAACTTTAGATAATGGTCACTGTCACAGTATTCAAGACTGCAGTTCCATCTTCAACACTGTACTACTTCTATTACAGCTTCTGATAAAGAAATACTGCTGTGAAATTTTGCCTCTAGAAAAACCAAGTGCAATTCTTGCTGTTCAGAAGTTGACAGCTGAGACCAGATTGTGCTTTAGAAAATCATAACTGTCATTTTTTCTACTCTTTTTCCTAAAGGAAAGTAAACTGTGTCAGTTGTGGATATCTGACTCATTGCCTCTTTCTGCAGTATCTCATCCGTGCTAGCCATTTCAGGATTAGAAAAAGCCCTGACTGTATCTACATGTTCCCACCTCTCTCTTTTTTGAGAAAAAGTTGCAGCCCACAGAGATAGCTGTTATAAATGCCTTTGGGTTAATTTTATCCTTTTCTGACCTGGTTTTCAATACAGATGATAGCAGACATGTCTATAGATTCAAAAGGGCTTCAGATCATACCATTAATACATTCACAGGTAAAGGGGTACCTGTGGTGAGCTTATGTTTAGCTAAATAAATTTTTTGTACATGCTAAATGCAGTAGGTATTCTACAGATAATTTTTATGTGGACACACGCCATCCCCTGTGAAATTTGTATTGACTACTGTGCACCTTATGAGGCACAAGGAACTTGCTGATTGTTTAATCAATATTTGTGCTGCCTAGTCAAAATAAAACTAAGTTATAAACCTAACTGAGTTCAAGAAGAGTTTGGAGAACACTCTCAGACATGTGATGTGACTCTTGGGTCACTGGTCCTGTGCAGTGCCAGGAGTTGAACTTGATGATCCTGATAGGTCCCTTCCAGCTCAGTATATTCTGTGATACTGTGATACTATTTGTCAAATTGCAGTGCTGTTGATACTCATATATGGTTTTATTAAAATATTGTTAATACCCAGTAGCAAAACTGTAAGCACAGACACAGACAAAGTCTCTCTCATACAAATATCCATCTGTTATGGTAACCTTCCCAGTGCTCTGCTGGATCCCAAGGTAAATGAACCATTTGCATTACAGAACAACATAATACATCCTGCCTATTCAGTTACAAGAACTCCCTCTTTGGCAATTTCCCCTTAACTTTCTTAAAGCATAAAGATGTGTTTGTATGAGGATATTTGGCAGCTTCTTTTCAGAAATGTTTCATGTTAACCTTGTGTTAATTCAACTTGGAATATTTTTCTTATCCAAATTACTAAATGGAAGCTATAAAGCCATGTTCCTGTCCTTTGTCAGTGATTGCATCAGGTCCAATATATTCCTTAATTTTGGTACCATGCAGTATGGTGGTCAGTTATCAAAGAACAACTAGTTGGAAATACAGGGAAAGGACATTATCACCCCTTGATGCTATAGTCATACACATCAACAGAGGTATTCCAAGAACCCAAGTTATTATTGTGGTTGCACTGTGAAGAGAGGATGCTAAGGCTGCCTTTTGTTTGACTGTTATATGAAACATAATAATTTACCATATGAGGTGCATATTGACAATAGAAATCCTTTCTGTGATCTCATGTAACAAAATGCAAGCCTCTATACTTAGGAAGTTACCTAAACAGGGAGATTTTATATTGTTAGCCTGCCTCTTGCCTTAATGATTTCATTTAAACTAATACATATGAAAGGTACTTAATAGTGTATGATCTGAGCACTCGTGAAAAAGGAAGAAGCTAATCTCATGAAAGTTGTTAATAGGTCTTAAAGTATTATCAATGTTTTAACATATTGTTCACTTTTGTGTGGTATTAGGGAGAGGGGAGTTGGCTAATGTGATAAAAAACCAATTAATATGATACAGAAGCAAGTGTATGATAAGACCTTTATTCAGAATATTTGCAGGCTTTGGTAAAACCTCCCACACAGTCATTCAATAGATTCTTCATTGCAATTGTGACATGTTTTTTTAATGTCTGTTTTTGGAGAACATAGGGATTTGTTTGTTTCTATTTGTACAGCTTGGCGCATTATCAGCTTCGAAGTAACAACTTGGAAAACATCAGATCACCTCTTTTTTTGAAAAACATCTCTATTACCAGCCCACAGCTAAAACTCATGAGTAACTGATGCTTTTTAATTTTATCTGAATACTCAGCTCAAATGTTATCCCTTCCATTTGAAATATTACAGTTATCATCCCACTAAAATACAGATGTTTTATAATTTAACCTGGAGTGAAAGAGTTTCTCTTATGAACCTCAGGATAATCTTGTGTTTCAGAAATGTGGAACTCAAGTTTAAATAATATGCATACTTATAGGCAATGAGCATGCTTCAGTAAGCACATGAGCTTGAACACATACTTTAAATACAACTCTTAAAAATGTTCTGTATTCTACATGTTCTTACATGCATGTTCAGCACTCTAGCTTTACAATAAATGAGAAAAAAATGAATATATTTAATTTTTATTGATACTGTTGTCCTATGCAGTATGGTGTTTTCAATGATACCCAAGTGCATCATTACTGTTCCTATTAGAGTTTAACAGTGGTGACATTTAAATGATTGCATTGTTAAATTTCCCTTTATTTTTAGTCTCTTTCAAGGGATCTTGCTTAACATTTTATTACATGTAATGGTTAATTTCCCCTTACTATAGATATTGGTTTACTTGTAATTTTTAAGTCACAATGGAGTCCTGTGTCTTTAAATCATGCAATAAATCATAAGTTGAAGCAACGCTGAAACTATTTTGACAGACATTTGTAATTTTGGATTGTGATTTGCCTGGGATCTCCAGAAGTTAGCTGCGCTGTGTCACTGTAAAACTATAATATGTAAGACACTCTGTATTCCTATTTCTGATTCTTTTTTCCATTAAGGCAGGTCTGTTAATGGCTGCAATAAAAAGTGGATTTTTAAAAAGAAATAGTTAAAGAGAAAATGAGCAGTGTAGAGCAAGTGAATAAGGAAACTTAATTCTTTCTATCTCATAAATGGATAGGAAAGACATTAAAAAAATGAACATTGGAAAGTCTAAAGTTAATGAAAAGGTGAAAATTACTCTTTCCATACACAAAGTGCATTTTCTTTAATTTCTTTCTGATCATAAATTTGGCACCCTGTGCTGGAAAAGAGTAAGGCCAGCAGAAGCTGCCTTCTAAGGCATGTTCAAATATGTTCTCAGCTTGAATTCAGAAGACAGAGCTGACTTCATTTTAAAACTGGGATAAGAAGATGAATGCAAGATTTAAGATCTGGATGACAGTAGTTAAAGAAAGCTAATCATATTTTTAGTTAACTATTTTTTGAATTTGTTGCCAAAAGGAAGTTGTTAAATGCTCATTTGCTTTTTCAAAGTGGAGAATTGAAGCCTTCATCAATGTGCTTCTTTTTTTACTTCTCCTTTCCCAATAAATGAGATGAAGTTGCCCTTTCTGAAATAGGTATTGAACTCAGTAGCTTTGAGATTAAAGCATTGCTATGTGTATTTTAATTCTGTTTCCATTACATTACCTTAAATATTTTCTTTTAAATTATTATTTTGCATTTTGTATTTTCAATAAACTGTGTTCTATTCTAGATATCACCAAGATTGTAATTGTTTGAGGCACAAATATAGAAGCTAATTTGTTGACATTCCCTGAAACACCAAGGAATCCAGCCGAGACTTAATGGGTTTCTCTATCCCTTCCTTAAGAGGCAGTTTCTAGTTTAATTCCTTCTCTGGCAAAGGATGTTTCATTGAAGCGTAAATTCAGGCATCTAAAGGTTATGAATATAGCTCTTTGCTGTCCTATTTATTCATCTGGGGTCACGAAAGCTCAGCCTGAGATACCAATCCCTTTCTAAGACAGAAATAGAGAATACAGTAAACAGAATGAATTATTTTCTCTATGTAAATAGCAAACACTTTAAGTAATGTTATTCACTACTTTTAAAAATTCAATAGATACTATGAATAGGGCCTCTCAAATAATCAAAATACTTAACTATAGTCATCTTATATCTGTGAAATGTGAAAAGCTTATCTAAATGAAATTCTTCCCCTGGATCTTCCAAAAAACTGTATCTTTCTGAGGTTGTTACTGTGGATATTCTTTATGAAGAAAGTTTCCTTGATAAATGTTTACATTATTTAGCTCACAAGCTGCTTAATACTATTATCCAACAATATAATTGCTAATTCTTATTACTAGAATGATCTTTCACCCTTGATTGTCTCAAAGTCATTTACTTATTTTAGTTATTGTGTTTCACGGTGCCCTGAATTTCTAAACATGAAGTGTTTAGATTGAAAAAAAAAAAAATTAAAAAAAAAGTATTAGCTGGGACTGATATAAGAGAAAACTATAAGAGAAAATAGTCTTTAGTCTGGGTGACTAAATCCTTTCAATCACTGACAGTATAATTATCGCTGTGATTTTTGGGATTCCTAGGAAATGTGTACGTTTTATATTAAACTTAAAATTGCTACTTTTAACTGTGTTTTAACTTTTAATGTTCCTCTGCCATGTCTTCATGCAAAACAGTCAAGAACATTCTAGATATAAATGAGGAATCTGGTGTTTCTGAGGGAACAAACTTCGAGAGTCATCATTCATTAAAATTATAACCAAAAGCAGGAGTGTTGAAATCAGTCGTGGAGTGGGAATGCTTCATACAATTCTTGATCCCATGTTGCTGCTGCCAGCAGAACCCAGGATAAAGTTTTGAGCGATGAACCCAAAGAATACAAATAGAAACACTTTAAGGTATATATACATATAGAGAAAACACTAACTACTTTGCATTTGGTAAAGATGGTGCCCACATCTAAGAGAGGTGTGAAGGCTCCTGTTATAGTCAGTGACCTCTTAGTCACAGTAACTAAGCATCTAAGGCTTGATACAGCTGCTCACACAAAGGTGCATGATATTGTGCATGAAAAAAAAACTGCTTAGATCAAGCAAGTCAGATAGCTCTGCCAGCTTTGATGGTAACTTTGATGAATTCCACTAAAATAAAAAGTTTAAAAATCACACTTCTTTTAGTTTATTCATCACTTAATACTCTTTTGCTAAGCAGTAATCAATTTCCACACTGACATAAAGCCCTTGGCTTTTACTCCCTAATTTATTCTCTTAGGAGCTACATAAGTGCCCTGCAAAGCTAAAAGTTCATTTCATCTTTCTTTAATTGCACATTAATTTCATGTAACTTTTACAAGAACATCATTGAAAAGCAAGATAATTTGACCTATTCTTTTATAATTGAAGAACTACAAATGCAGGAAAAAAAAAGGTTGCTGAAATTCCCCTTATATTAATGAATTAGGCTTTTAATTGATTATACATTTAATTTTTCATTTTAAACTATGATAACTGTAGGTTAGCTTTTCAATTTAGTTGGTAATCTGTTAATTCTTATTTGATAAATGTATTAATTAAAATATATAGGCTTATCTTTATTTCTGTGTGACAGCTATCAACCTAAGTTGATAATTTATGCAGTGCAATATCAGAGAGCACTCATTATATCATTCTGTGTATAGTTTAGAGCCATCAGAAGGGGAGGCTAGCAGGCATAATTGCTAGGAGTAAAATATTAAAATGCAGTTCTTTCAGTAATTTATTAATCTGTAAAAAATTAACCTGAAAACTTATTTTTGCTTGTTACAGTTTATCTCTCTCCAGAGTTTTTCTTTGCCTCTCCACCTTCCAGCACCTCACAAAAATTATAACCTCAGTTTTAATTCAGCCTCTTTTAAAATATGAAAGTAAATGAAAAGTTTGTAATATACAGCCTTAATACTCCTGCTTGAAATCATAGGTCTACTGATTTTGGAAGGAAATACCCAATAAAATCTTCTGCTTAAAGTTAATTTACCTGTTAGTAACTTTTTGTATTGTGTATGTGCACTAGACCTGGCTGGGATGGAGTTCATTTTTTTATAGCAGCTCATATGATGCTGTGTTAAATATTTCTGACCAAAACAGCAATTATAAGACGCTAATAATCTATCTTTTGCTAAACACTGTTTGGAAGGCCATCTCTGCTTTTCACTCTGCTCCCTTTTCCCCCCCTCCCTACAGTGAATAGATTGGTCAGTGCTCAATAGGCTGGAAGTTGGAAAACCTGTGCAGATCACCTGAACTAGCCAAAGAGATTCTCCATACCATGCAACATCATGCTTAGCAATAAAAAAGGAGAAATTAAGTTTTAGGGAGTTAGCCATCTTTTTCTTCAGGCCTGACTGAACATTTTTCTACTCTTGGGACATGATGAGTTAGTACTGTTGCATAATTTTTGTTTTGTTTCCTTTTTGTGTTCTCTCTTCTTCTACATATTAAATAATTCCTTCTATATTAATCTTTTGATAATAATTTATTTTTAAAAATCTTGATACAAAGGTGGATTTGTTTTTTTGTTTTTGTTTTTGTTTTTCCTTTCCTCTTCTTCTATCCCAATGAAGCCTGGTTGGGGGAAGTGAGTGAGCAGGTATGTGGTTTTCAGCTGCCTACCAGGGTTAACCCATAACAGTAGGGCAACTTTTATTTTTTCTTTTCCAAAGAAAAAAGAGCTCATGGTTATACATTCACATCTACTTGGATCACCATGATAAAAAACAGAAGAAATACAGTATGTATTAACTACTTTATAATTTTACAGTAAATGTGAAAAAAAAATCTGCCCAACTCACCTTGTGATCAGTTTTATAAAGAAGATTTGAGACACTTCTTTGATTAAATTACAAGAAAGATATTATAGGCTACACAGAATTGTGCAGAATTGTTCTAATCATGATGAGTACTTCTGAAGCCAAACACGTGAGATGTGTGTGAGCGAAAAAACATGCTAGCTTAGTGCTGGACTTCTAAGTAGTTTCAAGAGGAAGAGTAGCTATGAAATACTTGAAGTAGATTTTTTACCAAGCTTGCAAACAAGATCACACATGTAGCCAAGACTTCAAAGACTTGGCAGTTCCAAGACTCCATAAGCTTCTGTCTTGTTCCTGGTTATTGGTTGCTCCCATATCTAAGTCATTATTCCTCTTTTTCTAAGCCTTTTTATGCTTTTCTCCTACCCAAACTGTTCATTTCAATTTGCAGCAGTGCCCTGCCACCACTGCAACAAAATATTTGTGGCAATTAATTGAAACACCTTTTTGAGATTTGAACATGTCATTTGAACTATTAAGTCCGTGTGAAAGCTGATGGACTACAGACTCTCTTGTCTTGTGTCCTTGTTGTAATCTCTTTGGTGTACATCTGTCCAAGTTGCTCAGAATTGTGAATAACATTTTCAATACTGCTTTTTCCCAGTGTTAGAGGGAGCTGTGCACATGATTAAGTATCAGGCAACATAGCACAGATAAGAGATGATAGAAGCTATTTTAGATTTTGAGCCTGTTATATTGGAATAAAAAAGCATGCTTTAGAATATCAACTGCATGAAATAGTGGTTTTCTTCTGGAAGATGTGCCTGAAACAACAAAACAGAAAAAACAAAAAACAAAAAAAAAAAAACACAAAAAACCCAACCAACCAACCAAAACACACACACACACACACACACACACACACACACACACACACACACACACACACACACACACACACACACACACACACACACACACACACACACACACACACACACACACACACACACACACACACACACACACACACACACACACACACACACACACACACACACACACACACACACACACACACACACACACACACACACACACACACACACACACACACACACACACACACACACACACACACACACACACACACACACACACACACACACACACACACACACACACACACACACACACACAAAATGAACACCAAACCAAAACACCTATGTTTTAAATTAATCACTAACTAGAATCACCAATCCTAGTTCATTTTTTCAACACACATTCATTTAAGGTAACCCCCCCACCATAGAATGGAAACAAGAACATTTATTAACTTTACTTTTTAATAGCATTTTTAATTTTACAGAATTATTAGTTTTAAGTCACAAATTTACCATATCCAGGATACATTATTTATTTCCAGCATCTAGGTTCCATACACTTTTGTTGACATTAATTTTTATTGAATTTCTAAAATGTATTTAGGAAAACAGATTGCAAGAAATGTTTTCTATGACACAAAGTTAATGTTTTACACCTGTATCAAGTTATCTGGACCATATAAAGACACAAATATGATTTAACCACATACTCCAAATTTCCCCGCCCCAGTGGAATGGGAAGGAGAATCAAAGTAAAACGTTTCTGTTGAGATAAGAACAGTTTAATAATTCAAAACAAAAAAAAATGCAATAATAAAGTTAAATAACGATAATAATAAAAACAAAAATAAACAAAGAAGTGATAAACAGTGAAATTGTTTAAAAAGCCTGCTGATCAGTGCCAGAGCTGCTTATCCCAAACCCAGACTGGCCACCCTTCTGGACAACTCCCCCCAGTTCATACAGTGGGCATGATGTTCTGTGGTGTGGAATATCCCTTTGCTCAGTTCAGGTCACCTGTCCCAGCTGTGCTCCCTCCCAGTGTCTTTCGCATTCCTCCTCACTGGCAGGGGATGAGACAAGAAAAAATATCCTTGACTTTGGATAAACACTACTTAGCACAAATGAAAACATCAGTGTGTTATCAACACCATTCTCATTCTGAATCCATGACAGAGCAATGTAACAGCCACTGAGAAGAAATTAAATCTACCTTACCTGCAACCAGGACACAAACACTGAAACCTGATTCAAGATTAAAGAGTATGGTACTTATTTGCAAGTGTACACAAAGAGCATAACAAATTGAAATTTCTTTCAGTTAACAGTATTTGGGGTAATGACTACTTAAGCATAAGATTTGGGTACAATTATTTTCTGGGTCCTCCTACATGACCTTGTTGCTGAGAAGTGATCATAATGTATTATTTCAAAGGATAAAAAAAATTAGTTCTTGCTGTATTCTGGTAATGCACCATGAGAGAAGTGGTGAAGAAAATATTGCTTTCAAGGCAGTGGAACGCCACATTTTTAGTAGGAAGAATGCAAATCTCATCCATGGTCTTTGTGAAAAATCACAAATATGGTCTTTGATGATCCTAGCTAACCTCATGGCATTGTGCTGTTAGCTATTAGCTGCTGGCACCAGGTCTTTACAGGTTCTGGAGTCTGAAAATAAGCTTTGCTCTCATACTAATACAGCACAGTTACAGTCCAGGCAGTTGTGTTACCTTTGTGGTTGTGTGATAACAGCTTGGCCTGTGGACACTTTCATTCGATTGCCCTTCCATGTAATTTCTTATCACTATAACCAAGAAAGTGCATTTGAAATTACACTTTCTGCAAAAGAATGCACAACATTTAATGTCGTTTGGATCTGTTTAATAGCCTATTCAACATAATAGATTTAATTGTTACTAGGAGCATAAATTCATAGCATTACACAATCTGTTTTTTGTTTATTTAATCCTATCATTTTAATCTCTACACTCGTGGGAGATGATGTTCATTAAATTTAATGAAATACTGATCTTGTTAGTGTCAAAGGAATTTTGTGATTGTCTTTTTTTAAATAAGAAATTCACATATGTTAATCAGGACTTCAGTGAATTCAGGTTTCCCTTTTGCTCCATTCAAAAAATTGTTGCTGAAGTAATGGGTCATCTACAAATTTTTATCCACAAATTAGGAAAATTGTTTCCTTCTTAATAGTTGTTTAACAGTTTATACTTCCATAGCCGTTCTTTGCCGCTTCTCAGAAGCATTAAAAAAAAAAAAAAAAAAAGAATTTTTTCCAAAGATAGGAACTTCATAAGAAGTAGACATGCTCCAAAAAAGTTACTTTAAAACAACAAAATTTGTGGTTATTATCTAGCTGGCGTTGATAAATAGTTCAATTCTAGTGCATAACAAGCTGGTGTATAATTGGACTCAGCAATATTTCAATGAGATGCTAAAAATGTAAGTTAATTCTTGAGATGTTAAAATCATAAGCAGCTGAACATGGAAATTAATAGTGTCTCTCCCATCTCTGTTATTCTCTTAGATCTGCTTTACAAACAAATTATGAAACCTAGGGGCAAGTGGGCTGTATCTATGATATTATTTGTGGGATAATAATGCTAAAAAATATCAGACTGGGCAGTTCCTTGGCCCCTTCCAGAACCATGCTACATTGTTGCAAGTAATGATTTATCTAGCTTTTACAATAGCATCTACAGTGATAGTGCCTTGACCAAATGCCCTTAAGGAGCTCATTTCTGCAACAAATTGATCCCCTTTTCTTATTTACCCTTTAATATCCTTTTCTTATTTACTTCCAGCACTTTTCTGTTCTTTGCTTTTGGCCAATGCCCCATCCTTACCATTTTCTAGACTAAATAAATCTCTTCTTTCTTTTATATAGTGTTACCCTGGAGGTACTTGAAGAGGCTGGTCATGTCCCTAGCGTTTTCAGTTTGGTAGATGGCACTAGATCATTTAATGTTCCTCCATATGGTTTATTTTCTGGTTGTTGTTTCATTTTGTTATCGATCCTTGTAGTCCTGTAGTTTGTTCTGTCCAACTCATTATCTGTGAGAAATAGCATTGCAGATAATGTGCAACAGACTCGCAGTGAGGACATGCAGCTTCCCTGCCCAACATGGAGCAGGAGAAGTGCTTCTGTTAATGCTGAACGTGGTCACTGTCCTGAGGCTGCTGGTACCATAAGGGATGGGTCCTTGGGGTGTGCCACATAGTGCAGTCCTTATTGGTGAGAGAGGCCCAAAACCAAATAGGACTTGAGGCTCTATTTTGACTTGGAGTAGCATTTTGTGATCTTTGCCATGGTCTACACAGAGACAGGAAATGAGAGCTATCCCACAGATGGCATAGACATGTCAAGGAACAGCATGTTCATACTACGGATACCAGGCAGCTTTTGTTCTCAGATTCAGATTATTATCAGACACTTGCCCTCTGTAAGTTTTCATCTTTTTTAATTCTGTTCTGATACTCTTCCATTACAGCTAACTATGCATCCAATTGTATGCATACACTTACGGTAAGCCAGGGAAATAATTTCTACCTGGGCTGCTTCCTAGGGTATAAATTTGTGTCTTGTCATGTTTTAGCATTCCTTTAGTGATGACCCTTTCACTGGTAAAAGTGAATGGGTTAGGAGAAACCAGGGCTGATTATATGTCATATCCTTCTCATCTGATAGCTTCATAGGTACCTTGAGGATGAGACGGGTAAGTTTACACCTTCTTTCTGTGTGTATGTGTGTATTTATAGACATACTTTCCTCATGTGTCACTCAGTTGTAGAGAGTGGTGGAATTACTTCTAGGTGTCTTAGAAATCTAAGCTGCAGAGCAATACAGTAGGCTTTGTTTCTTTATGTGATTTTTTGAGTTTTTTTTTTTTTGTTTGTTTTGTTTTCTTTTTCTAAGTGTGTGCAGCTGAGGTGTTGAATATATTGATGTGGAGTACAGGCATGAATATTTACATCTAAACAGAAAATCTCCAGAATTTCAAGGAGATGGAAGACTTTCATGGTAGCATTACAAATAGGGCAGGTAGCAGAAATCTTGTTTCAGCTGCCACACTTTGTAGTGCTGGTTTCACCTTGGATTCATTTCTAGGAGTTGGCTGCACCTGCACTCACCCCAAGGGGCTGATCCCATGCCAAGCAGTTCAGAATGTCTCATGTGCAGGGCATCACTCACGGCTGCCTCCTCCCAGACCAGACTTACCGTAGCCATGCTGCATAGCACACTGTTCTGGCTCTCTGTAATGCCTATCTCACCCTAAGAAAAAGAAATAATTTTTTGTGTGCTTTGTCAGGTCAGGGTGTTAGAATACCCTGCAGTCCTCAGAATGAGAATTTTAAAGCACAGAAGGGAGCGCAAGGTTGGCCTCTCCTTAGAAGGGTCCTGAGGGCAGGCAGGAGTGTTTGCAGGCAGCCTACTTGTGGAAAGTGTGTTAGAGGACTGTGCAGGCAAAGAAAGCATATCTGTTATCGTCGTGTCTTTACAAATGATTCCGGGACAAAGCTCTGCTCAGAACCATACACAGATTTGTTTCTTTTTTTTTTGGAAACAATTAATGGGTTTAGAGAGATTTGTGTAGCAGTGAAAATCAGGGGATGAAGATATGAGGAATAAACTCGGCAACAAAGCTATTTAGCTTACATAAAGGTATTTGTTGAGTGTGGTTAAAGGTGTTATTCTTCACTCCTTATCTCATAAAATTGTGTTCCATAGTTTTCTCCATTTGTAGATCGGTTACAAAGAGTAGTTTCACATGTATCAAATTGTTTTACCATGCAGATAAGGCAACAATGTATTTTGTCCTGGCTATCTCTGAGTAGTGATATTTAATGATCTGACAGCCTTGTTCAAATGAAGAATCCATTACTTTAACGGCAGATACAAAATTCCAGAGAAAAATAATATTTTAAACAAAAAAGTGATCTATGTGTGGGTGTGCCTCACTCAGCATTTATTACCCTTTATGGCAACTCAAACAATTTAAGAGATACTTCTTCCTACTACAGTGTGTCAGCCTGGTGTTTTTGAAGAATGTGTATTCTCTGCAGGAAAAGGAGTCATTAATCCCATCATAGTTCTTGCATTTTTATGTATTTTGCATACAACTCCTGCACAGATTTAAAATAAGTTTGTGAGGCTGGTATTAGGAAGAATTAGGTTGATAATTTCATCATTGTCCCTTGCAAATCTTTAGCTGCTTACTTTTGTATGGTTGATCTTGAATCATTCATTTGCTTTCTGCTTGTGACGTAATTTAATATAGCAGAACTTTAATGTCACAGTTTAAATGTTATAAAGATATTTATATATTATGTATATATAAAAACTCATTAGTTTTTATTGCTTGCCAAAAGGAATTTATGCTCAGATTTTGGGGTTCTTGTTGAGATTGAGTGTGGGGAAAGATACCCTAAATATGTGTTTTCTATTTCATTATAAGAATCATACCAAGGGTAAAGTGAATCTTCTATTAGAATATTTCTGAGTGTGTGTATTTGCACATACTCTTCTGCCCAATGTCTAAAGAAACTCTGTAACCAAAGTTGACAGACATGATAAAAAAAGATGGCAAAAGTCATTCATGAGGGAACCAATTTTCCAAGCTCCATAGGTTCCTCTAGTTCATCAGACACACTTGAGGTAAAGGGGTAATGTCCTGCGTCAGTTTGTCTGTCCCGTGTCACTCCAGTGCTGCAGGTCAGAAGAAAACTTCATAGTCTGAAGTAGTATGCAAACTGGATGTAGATTTGGGATGATGAAGAGATACACTCCTCAATGGAGAAATGTGCCCTCGGTGATATCAGTTGAAGGCTTGCTTAGAAACAAAGAAAGAATTTGGATTTACTCTAAAAATATTGACATTTTTTTCTACTAATAGAATCATTCAGGTTGTAAAAGATCTCCAGAATTATGGAATTCGATGTTGGAGCGAACATCACCATGTCAACTAGTCCATAGCACTAAGTACACATCCCATGGTTTCTTGAATACTTCCATGGATGGTGATTCCATCACTACCCTGTACAGCCCAATCCAGTGCTTAACCACTCAATGAAGAAATGAAGAAATTCTTTCTGATGTTGAACTTGAACCTCCTCTGGTAAAGCTTAAGGCCATGTCCTCTTGTCCTATCTCCAGTTGCCTGGGAGAAGAGACCAACCCCCACCTGGCTACACCCTCCTTTCAGAGAGTTGTAGAGAGCAATGAGGTCTGTCCTGAGTCTTCTCCTCTCCAGGCTTAACAGACCTACTCTCTCAGCTGCTCCTCATAGGAATCACTCTTTAAACCCTTTTCTGGACCAGCTCCAGCAGCACCTCAAGGGTTTTTTTT
>VWYO01013891.1:23475-65575 GCA_013400275.1 Rhadina sibilatrix | reverse complement strand
GGCCCAGAACTGCGCACATTACGATACTCAGGGTGTAACTATTGCTAAGTGCACTTCCTTGGTCCTGCTAGCCACATTATTTTTTGCACAGGTCAGGATTTCTTTGGCCTTCTTAGTCACCTGGTCACTCTGCTGGCTCATAACCAGACAGTTATAATATGGTATATATTTTATTTTCAATATTTAAATATTTATAATGAATTTGATTATTCATGAAAAATTACTGAAAACTTAGGAAAAAAAAAAAAACAAAAAAAACAAAAAAACAAGAGTTCTACCAGACTGCAGGAAAATATCAGAAAGGTTGGAAAGTATTGCTAATTTACATAGCAAAGTTAAAAAATATTATATCCTGAGGAAAAAAAAACAAACACACCAAAACCTCTGGATTTTATTTTTCTTATTCTGCACATTTCTTTTCCGTTATTATTCTTCTCACTGAGAGCCATCTTTTCTTCTTCTTCAGAGAAACTTCTTGGTCTTACTTCCTGCTAGCTACAGAAGTCAAAAGTAATGACCACTTGAAAGTTTTATATATTGGTTTCAAGCTCAACAGATCCAATAAATTAATGAGTACTATGGATCTCCTCTCTTTGACTTATTGCTTAGGGCCATCTTCAGACAAAAAGAAAGGTTTTGCTTCCTAACTGGAAAGATTCTTTTAAAACCAAAAAGAATAGAAAGATGATAAGTAATTCTGAACCTTTCAAGTAAATGACAAACTTTTCAATTGACATCAGCAAAGGCCAGGTTCACCTTCCATTCTTTGTGAGATTTGAACAAAGCATGAAGATAATAAGCTACAGGAAACAGGCCTGGCCTGCCTTCTTGGTTCTATTTGTTGCCCATACGTTCCCACTTCCCAGTTGGGAAATTGCAACTATTAAGGCTATGCTTTCTTATCCATAAAATATCTGTAGTGAAAATACTGATTCAGCAGTGCTTTAACACTTATGAACATCTTTCTCCCACTGACTTAGAATTTTTATAAGTTCTTTATCATGACTTGGAGTTTGAGCAGATGTGCAGAAAGAAAAATACATCACTGCTGTATTCTGAGGGATTTTTCACATTGCTGTATTCTAAGCTATTTAACTAGGTGGCTTTTTATTTTCCTTGAAAAATAAAAAGAAGAAAAAAGAGGCGATGAAATGTAAGCATAGCAAATCTGTCATATCTGTACTGATGTATCTGATATATCTATTCTTTCAACCTGTAAAACTGGAGTCTTATATTTCCTTTCAAGGGATTTGTAGAGGTTCTACACCCAAGTCATAAGATAAATAAAACAGGGTGAAAGTCATCTTTGGACTAAGTATACCATGAACTCAGGAGATTTACATCTGTCCTTATCACAAGGTTTAAACACAAAAGGAAATTATAATTAAAGAACTGTAAATATACATAGTACTTTAGTCAGAAATAGTAACTCAAGGTTACCTTCTCCAGTCAACCTTTCATGTGTCAGGAGACCTAATTGCAAAAGTGAGAGTTTCCCCTTCAGATGACTAAAGGCAGCACAAAACTGTCCATCTCCACTGTTCATTCCTTGTCCTAACCTCCTTAACAATCAACTCTGCTAAGTGGAAAAAGAATTTTTTTTAAAAGTTTCAAACATTTACAAGATAAAGAGAGATTTACTACATTTGGATACATTCTATATATAGAATCATGTCTGGTTTTACATGTTTCTGAGAAGTGCATCATTGCAACTGAATTGGACTGAATGGTGCCTGGAAAAAAATAGATTTGTTGTAGGAGGATTATAAAAATAGAATGGGAAGTCTATTTGTCTAAAATATATTCAATAAAGCTCTAAAATTAATAGTATATTTTTGAAATGTTATAGACCGAAATGCCAAAACAGCATGCTGTTTTTTAAGTATGTTCAGTAGGTGTTGAGTTTATTAACGTTTGCAGAAGTTTTCCATGATTAACAGTGGCATATTCAATAATCTCTTCTGATCTATTCCAGATGTATATTCTTTGTATATAGCTGTCTAAAATAGCCTATTGCCATTTTAATGTCTGAATATATAGCACTGAATGCCCAAATCTTCCATTAGACATACCTGACCAGCTCCCTTAACACTGATGAGAGTGAAGTATAAAAGTGTTTGAGGGTTGATCAAGACTAAAGGCTGTTGCTTCAAATTTTTACAGAAATTTAAGATTAAAGTTGGTGAACTCAATGAGACTTCCATAGGGTATCAAAATGGTCATGTGATGCTAAGCTTGACAATTCTTTTTATTTCATCAGAATCCCTATAGTCAGTATTTGGTAATGTTTTTAAGGGTTAAACAGAACTTTAAGTCGTTTGTTCTCATCCCTCGTACTGCAAGTGTCAACCAGCTGTAAGTTTTTAAAAAAAGTGGCTTTGTGAGAGTCAGTTGTTTCTTCTAGCAATAAGGGGATAAACATGAAAATCTAATCCCATGTATCCTGAAATACATGTCTTTGTGCATATAGTGACTATTGCAGAAGAGGAGCTACTGTATGTTCTTTATTTGATATCAAATCACTGTGATTGGGAGAAATGAGGGAATACAGCTATTTTTACTCTTGTTTTCCACTGAAGTGCTTCAGTTGTCCTTCACTTACACCCCCTCATCACACCCACAACACACATTCATTGTATAATGCTTTATTGTTTAATCATTCATTTAACAAAGATTTTAAGTGAAGAAGTTTAATTTATCAGTTGTGTAGGATTCTATTCCTCCTCCTTTCTCCTTTAAAGTATGATTTGGTACTTCTTGTGCATTGATGTGAAGGTAAAAACTGAAGTGTTGTTTTATATGTGTATCTTCAGGGTCTCCATTTACATCAAGATTTTATTTATTTTTTAAAAAAATAACTAGAAACATAATCATTTAAAAGGTTCAATGCTGAAATACTGTTGCCTATTTTCCTGTGGAAACAAGTCAAATTGTGGTACATAAGGATTAATTTCAGTTTAATTGTTCAAGAAGTATCTAAAGGACTGTAGTCAGATTAACATGAAGTAGAAAATGTGAGGTAGCAAATAGAAGAATAAGTCTAAACATAATTTTAAAAGTCAAAATCTTTCATATGTATATGCTCTGTACTTCTTTAGGGATTTTAGTTGTGAGTTTTTTGTTTACTTAGGTTGCAGGGAAAAGAAATAATGTGAAAATATATGGGAATGATGATAAAACATTCTAGTCTTGAAAGTTTCAAGCAAAATTAAAAAAAGCAAGTTTATTAGAAAAGTGGATAAAAGAAAAACTGTTTAAAATTTCCTACAGCATTTCACAAACTTTGCTCTGGTACTCTTGCTTTAAATTTATCATCTAAACATTTTTTTCCTCATATCCAGCTGTTGAGAGAAAAAGATCACAGTAGTTCACTTAGCAGGTTTGTAAGGGTGTTTTTTTCTTTCCTCAGGCTATCAACACCTCAATGTATTGTTCAGAATTTCAAACATAAATTTTGCTTCCTCTGCTGTTCTGTTACATTTCTCACACATTCTCACTGGTTTGCTCTTTGAAGCTCTCAGTTCTCAAGAATTCTGAAGTATCTTACCCAGAAATATGGGGCTGCACCAGACCTTTTCCACTTCTTAGGATGAGTAACTGAAAGCCTCCTAATTTATTTAAACTGAAATATAAATTATAAATATAATAAATAATAAATCCTATTTATTTGTCTAGAACTAAATAGTGATCAGGGTTCTGTTGCCCTAAATGTTATGTGCTTCTATGTTTTTTGTGGTGTTTTTTGTTTGTGGTTTGTTTTGTTTTTGTTTTTTGGTTGGTTGGTTGGGTTTTGTGGGTTTTTTTTTTTTAATACTGCTGAGTTGTGCAGTGAATGTAGTAGGTCATAAACAGAGTAGAGTATTTTTACTATTGCTTGTGAGCAACTATATCCTCTATCATATATTCACACAGGAATAAATAAATTATATACACAAAAAACATCCTGCAGTGTGGTTATACATGTGTAATTTGGGACTGTGCCCCTGTGGAACAGACTAGCTCTGTCCACTCCACACAGTGTTGACCTGTGGGTTTCCTTAGAGCCCCTCCTATACAAGGCAGAGCCCAGGACATTTTGAACTCATCTGAAGGCTGTGTTGCAAACCATCAGAGGTATTTTGTAGCATGAAACAAAAGATGCATGTTGAGTTTCAGGTTGGGCATACCTGATCCTCCAGAAGGCCAAGGCTGTTTTAGGATACCAGTGTAAGCCTGCTGGAGAAGTGCTGACAGGGAGCAGCACAGGACACCACTGTGGTGACATTTTAGGAAGGGACCCTGACATGAACAGCCTTGTGTGCTTGAAAATTCATGGTCCTTGCTCAGTGACTTCCTTGCCCTGCACCCCACAAACACACACTTGAATTTTTTTGAACCAATAATCTTTTTCTCCAGTCTCTCACAGAGCTGTGCTGGGATTGAGTCCTGCTGAGAGCGGGTTAGAATGCTCAGACACTTCTGCAGTTGTGATGGCTACCATTCCAGTTTGCTCCTTTAGTCCCATTTATTTAACAGTACAGATATACTCTGCGTTTATTTCTCCTTATCTGTGTATTCTTATAACAATGCTGAACAGTTACATCACTATTATTATGGCTGATCCAAACTTTGGCATTTAACTGACTTCTTTCTACATTCTATATGAAGATGTAGAATAAACACACACACAAATCCAGATAAAACTGGTTTTCAGTATTTTCAGACATCTTTCAGGGATAATAGCCTCATTCTCAGCATTTAGAACTATACCAGCATTTCTTTGCACTAGTTACTCATTTTTTATTTTTCCTTTCATGTAACATTTCTCCCATCAGCTCCAAAAACTTTTGAAGTACTTGCCTAACCCTGAAATATTTGTTTGGACTGCTTCCTGACTTCGGTCATCAGGTTTTATAAACCATAAAGCAGAGACTTTATAAACCACAAAGCAAACTACAGTATTGGGTTTATCTTGGCGAAAAGAACCTTAATGCTCTAACAATTTTTCCTTTATAAGCAATGTCCCTATTGCACTGTGGATGCCAAAAGCATCACATGCTTCTTTTTCTTAATCTCTTTAGTAGGCCCTAAATTTTAGTTGTGATTTATAGCCTCTCAGTAACTAGTTTCTAGTTTCATACTCAGCAGTATCACGGTCCTCAAGTTGCTGACCTACTCAGCAAGCTGTTTAGGTGAAAATTGTGGCACCTGGCTGGTTTCCAAGCATGCCTGGACCTCCATTATTCTGGAATCCCAGTGCTCAGTTATTTCAAACTAAAGCAGCTTTTCCAAAAAACTTAAATAATAGTTACAAAGAAAAAGAAGAAAAGAATGAGCTAACTTAAGAAAATAAAATTAAAAAAAACCAAAATGAAACGAAACAAAACGGAAAAAAAAACAAAACAACAAAAGAAAAACAAAAAAAAACCCAAACCAAACCAAAACCCACAAACAAAAAAAAACACCAAAAAAAAAACCCCTAGTGACCTAGTGAACTCTTAAGTATTTTGGCTAGTGTTTGGGGTACTGGTAATCAAAGTGATATTTATGCCTTCTATCCTTGTACTGTTTCATCAAAGTCAAAGCTGACGTGAAGAAAAATGCATGTGAATAATCTGTGTTTTGAAAAGCCAACTCTGCCATTGATGGTTTTGACCTTTCTATTTTTAGTATTAATGTAACTTAGAAATAAAACAGTGATTTTCAAATAGTACCTTACGACTCCATTATTGAGAGAACAAAAACTAAGGAAAAATGCCGCCTTCTCATTACTACTACTTGTTATCCTTCAGGTGAAAGGGCCTAACGTCAAGATCTAAAACTGATTGCTCAGATATGCTGAGTTCAGTCTCCTTGAAAGAGATGGCATGTGTAAAAATGCTTGTTATTTACTGAATATCTAGTTGATTGCTTCATATTTTGAACATCTATACCCAGCTGGCTTTAGGAAAACCCTTCACCCAGGAATTTGCTATTTCTCTGAAATGACCATGGAGGACCCAAACTTGTGCCCAGATAGACACTTCTGTAGCATAGATAAGTGAAGCTATTTGACAGAAAGCCTACCCCTTCAGTTTGCTAAAGCCTTAAATTTATCATTGAAAAATGTTGTTTAATCTGTGCAAAAAAACCACTGGTATGGATTTAGCATTCAAATGGCATTAAAAATCTCAGCAGTGTAACTGAAAATGCCAAAACTAATACAGTTTTAACCTTATTTTAAAAATTTGTGCATTTAGTTTACTTAGTTGATAGCAACCAAATTTGGATTAGTATTTACTGGCAGCAGTTGCAACAATCTCAGTGAAGCTGCTTTTTGTTACTACCAAATCTAGACATCTCAGTGGCTTCTTACAAGGACACATTAAATTGTTTGTTTGTGAGTCTTTACCTCCCAAAAGCCACAGCAGCAGGCATTGCCTGCCTCTTGTGCCCATTACCCTTTACTGCAACTCCATCTTTCCCATAGGTGAACAAGCTGGACCAGTAAGGAGAAAGCTCTTGTTTCTTCTTGCCAGTCTCTCCCTCATTTTGTGTTTTCTTTTTTCTTTTTTGGGGGGGTTGTTGGTTTTATTTTGTTCCTCAACCATGCCCTTTTAATCAAGTAATTTCTCTTCACTACACAAAGGAAAAGTAACTACATTATAACACTTTCCATGCCAAGCCAGTGCATAATTTAGGTTTGGGTTTTTTTTGTGAAATTGTACCACAGAAATCAGCAGTCACTCGAGATTATAAGATTTGTAAAAGCCAAAGGCACGAACTCAAGAATTGTGTGAATGACCCTTTTTTATGGTATGATGGTTTGAAGGTTTTCTTGTGGGCCATTGTTTATTTTTCATGGGGAGTAAGGAAACATTGCTTACTGTCCTGAAAAATAATAGTTGTAGATGTTAGCATATAAACTGCAATATGGTCAGGAGGTTCAGATAAGTAAAGTTCTGCTTTGACAGCCAATAAATGCAAATATTTTAAGCTTCTGTTTTGTTTCTAAATATCAGCATGAATCTTGTTTGAGATTCAACCTGAACTTTTCTCCTGAAATTACTCAAGTAAAATCTTTCATGTAAAAATCAGCTATGACTGTAAGGAGTTTACTTTATTGGTTTGGAATGAGGCACAATGAAAATAGATTTTTTTATTTTTTTTCTATGAAATCAGTAAGTTATAATGAAATGGTTAAGGCTGTGAGGTGTGGAAAATCCTGAACTATGTTTTTCTGAGATTGGGCTTGCATGTGGGGCAGCAGCAGACTTTTTCATGGCCTTTTGCATTAGATGAAAGCTGCTCGAGGGCATGGCAGTGGAATTGGCTTCCATCGCTCACACAGTTACATAATGCACTTGGAATGGAAAAAGGATGCTTCTCCATTAGAGAATCCAGAAAGCTGTGTCCCTTACTGAACTCACTGTTTAATATGCAGGAGAGAGCATTGAGAGGGGGAAGGCAGGGAAAGAGTGAGCTGTAACATAGGGCTCTTACACAGCTTCATAGCAGTCTGGGCGTTTGTTGTTTCATTGGGTTTTGTTAGTTTGTTTGGTTTTTTTCTCTTCCTATCTGTGCCTGAGCATACTAATTGCTTCTTTTGCTCTTCCTTGTTAGCTCTGTTAGTTCTTCAAATGCTGTACTGTGCATAATGCCTTACACTGAGGGGGAAAGTGTGAAGGTCAGCTGGTAGTATGGCATCTCTTTAGTGAGAAGGTTTTACCCTCTAGTATTCTTTACACATGGTCTTTTCACTTTTAGCAGTACTTTGTATTTAATTTTTTTTACTTGAATGGATGGTCTGTTTCTGAGGAACATTGTTTCCTTTCGTTGCTTTGTTAGGTGGTCTTCTTTCTTCACTGTGTTTGTGTAGATCATGTGAATTATGGCCAGAAGCTTTCCTTGCAAGCCTCAGCTTCAATTTATTTGAATGAGGGGACCCAGGTACTGTTCTGTAAGAATGCCTTTATGAAAGGCCCATTGTTGAAATTTTGGAACAGGGAAGAATGTATTAGTGCAGCCCTGAAAGTTACTTCAAAAATGATAGTATGGCACTATGTACTTATGTTTCCTTTACTCTTTCTCAGATGGACTCAGTTACCAGCCAGGAAAAAAAAAAAAAAAATCTTTTCTAAATGCCAGGTCAACTAAATCAGCCTAGAATCAGACAGCCAAGCTAATATGTGTTTTCTGGTGATACATACTTTGGATTTGTGACCTAACTAAAATCTTTGTTTCTGTTTGAATTTGAAAATAAATCAAGTTCATTTGCTTGCATGTGAACAATAAGACTGGCAGATTCACTTTTCCACAGTAAAAGATGAGTGTGAGAAATAATCATTAATAAGATCCAAGTTTTCCTTTGTCATTGGGCTGACCTTTTATCCACTTAGAGTTGATGTTCCTGGTGTGCCTTGTAAAAGAATTTTAATTCACAAGACAGACATAAAACCTGATGACTCTTGGGTATTGAAGAAGATCAAGCATTTGCACTTATTATTTTGATCTATTAGCTGTCAATGATATACAAGTGTCTGGAATAGATATAGGTATATTTTATAATAGTAGTTATAAAGAATGCTTGTAAATGTTCTGCCTATAAATCACCTGGTGTATCACAGCTGCATCAAGGCAGTATGATCTGGATGATACAAAACCATTAATGTTTTGAAAGTGAATGCAAATAATGTACTTTCTAAAGTCAATTTGTACTTAGTTTCTTATAATTTATTTTGTTGATATGATATTGATATTGCCAAGTTTGAGATACATTGTTTTCTCTTACTTTAACATTTGGTATTCTCATAGTGTATTTTGTAAGATTAAATAAAAACATGATATTGATTTAAAGTTCTAGGAATGACGAATTTTGGTGTAGGTGAATTTAGCAGATTACATTTTTTTTTGCCGTGTGTCAGCATTAATAGGAGCTCTAGTTTATAACAACATGAATAGTGACATCTGTGCACTATCCATTAAGAATATTTTAAAAATCCAGGTCAAACAGCCGAATTGAAAATAATTATAACTTTCAAATAATAAAATCAGTGAAATAAATATTAACGATTAAATCAAGTTGTAGTGGCATATACAGTTTCTTGGTACAATAGAAAAATCTGCCTTCAAAGTACTGGATTTTTTTTTAACCTCAAAAGAAAGTTTTGGCATACTTAACATGAAGTAGCTGGACTGCTGAGTAACTATTATAACTCTACTTGCCTTGAGTTTTCAGTTCACAGTTTTGATCTTCATTCAGCCAAAAATAACCAGTATTCAACTTTGTAAATATCCTTTGTTCAGGAATTGGAAATGTATCCATCAGCAGCAGAGACCACTCCTGATGTGCAGGGCCATGGATGGCCCTTTGAGTTCACAATGACTCAGGAGATGAATAGCTTTTAAGCAGAGATGCAAACCCAAGACAAGGACCATATATGCAACAACAAAGTGATGATTTGTCTAAATCAGACCTTTATTTAGCCAGCTGTTGACAGCTGGCACTGGCTGCAGTGAGGTGGACCGACTGGATCGTGCAGCAGCTCTGCTTCAGGTTACAGGGAAACATGGACAAGCAACCTTAATTTGGTCCCTCTGTGTTCCTAAGGAATGTATTCAAAGCAAGACTTGCTACCCTTGGAAAATAATTGCAGTGTTGTGTTTTGAGGGGAAATATAAATGGAATCCAAACCAAGAATAATCTCACGTTTGTTTCGGATCTAGCTTGGTACTTTTCCCTAATTTTTTATTCTAACTTCTTTTTAATATCAGTGAAAGAATTAAGGTCTCATCTGATGTCAAATGCTTTTATGTCCTCCTGGACATTTATCTGTGTCTAGAATGATGCTTTGCATAGATGGGCCCAAACCTTAGTTAAGCAGGAAAGCCTTGCATATAATTCAAGACTGATATAACAATGGTCTTTACATTCCCCTAGCCTTTACTAGTTTGGATTCCATGCTGCTTCTTGACAGGTATATTCTCTCACTTCAGTGCTATAGCTTTAGCATGTCTTTTGTGATATAGTTCTATTATAATTTTTCCAACTTATTTCAGCCCATCTATTTTTATAATCTTCCGAGTCTTGTTTGAGTTCTAACAAAATTTTTTGAAAGATAAAAATACTTTGCTTTCATATTTTTTCTTCAAGATTTTTTTTTTTTTTTTAGTATTGCATTTTTCATAAAACTATCTAAGTTTGGGCAGGGGCTGTTTATTGGTTGTTTCTTGGGTTTTATTTTTTTCAAATATGACAATATGATACCCTTAAAAATAAATAGCATTAACACAATGCTGTTAATGCGTTCCATGATAGTTTGCAAAAGACTTATTTAAATCTTATTTACAAACAGTTCTTTACCTCCATATCATATACACAGTACATGAATAGGTTTTTTTTATATTTAACTATACAGTAGGTGTACAAATGTGCTATTATTTTGTCACCATTAGTGTTTGTATTGTATCCTCTAAAATGAATGGGCCTTTTCCAGTGTATAGCCTCAGTGTTGCAAGAACTTATAATTTTTTGTTAATGTGGCTTTAATGAGCATCTTTTTATCAATATTGTTATGAATTAATGAATTCTTACTACTTTTTCTTAGACAAAACAACAAAATATGAAAGAACTTGGTCAGTTAGCATGTAAAATCAAGAGAGTAGAAAAAGTCTGTTCAGACATATAGATTTAATTATTTAAAAACTTAAATAATAAATATGTGTGGTTATTTAATTATAAATAATTTTAAAATATTCAATAAGCAATATATTAATATTAGTTTTACATTCTAGATACTTGCTTAGTTCTCATCACCACAATATGTAATCACCTAATTCATCTCTAATTTACTTCCTGCTTATGGTTTCACCAGGGTAAAGCAAATTAATCTTGGTTATTTAATGTCATTTTGCAGTCTTAATTCTCTCCTACTGAACCTGTATTTTATATATATAAGGGCAGTGAATTACTGTGTTTCTGGGCTATTGTTTTACCTGCTTCTTTACAAGCTTCTGAGAGAAAGAGTAGAATTGTGCAATATTTCAAAACTAAAAAATAGTTTTATTTTTATTAGTAATATTTTGTACTCTGTCTGAATCTGGATAATAATGGATAAAATTTTCCATTTTTCTGTCATTCCTGTTTCTGTTTGTCCATATGTCACATTGGCATTATCTTTAAGGCATCTGTAAGCAACTATTTTATATGAATTCTTCATATTTTTATTTTAGTAAAATCTCTGTCCAAGTGATTACCACAGGCTATTCTTACAGAATTTTTTTTTTTTTAGCACTCATACATAATCCTGGACAGTGAGCTCCTGGCAAAAAAACAGAAACCACATGAACCTAATGGAATCAGAGACAACAAAGCATACTTGTGTGTCCTCACATGCACAACCAGTGTTCTTTGCTTTCCTGGAAGCCCCATGTCAAAATATCTCAACGTACTAAGGGAAAAGAACAAAAGGGTTGGATATAAATGTGGCTTGTATCTAGAAAGCCTAAGAGGCTCACTTGTTCCGAGCTAATATAACAAATATGTTTTCTGAATCTCGAGGCTAGCTGTGTGCTTCCCAAACAATTATGCACATACAGCAGGACTGGGAGCAAGAGTATTTGTATTCATGCTGCTGTCTTGTTGGCAAGGCTGGACTCTTAAAATGTGTTTCTACCCAGTACATGATGAATTATTCTGCAGACTAATTCTGCTGTTTATAGGTTGCTGTAGGCCACTCATGAAGTCATGAGCATGGTCATTCAAATACAGAACACTTATAAATTCTGGCTTTAAAGAATACATATAAACTTCTTGCCATGCAACACTAGCTTGAATATTAATGTCTGTGAACATTAATGTCTGTACCAGGTGTTGTGGAATAAGTTGAGAGGGGTTTTTTTATGAAAACAGTGGAACATTTGTGACTGTTCTTGTGGCCACTGATGTTCTTGAAATATTGCTCCCATAACAAAAGAGATGATGACAATTTTTGGACCCAGGAAAATTCTTACAATAAAACACAATTCTAGTTTAAAGAAATCACATGTGATGAAAGTTGTGATTCGTTGTGGAAGATGAAAAAGTTTTGAACTGCTCATGCCTACACCATTTAATGCAATTAGATCTTCAAAATTCTGGAAGATTTTTGTTTGTGACTTTAAATTTGAATGTTATATGACCTTCAGTTCTAAAATAGTAAGTGATCTGTTTAGCCCAGAGTGATTACTTACGAGTAATAATGCTCTGACAAGAATGGAAGTCCTGGAAAACCCTTGATTAAAGTAGGATGAAGATCATGGCTATTAAACAGGACTTTACTTAAAGTAGGAGTCCCTCTGCATGTGACTGTGACGCCTCTAAGAGCAGTGAGACACTGGGGTGTCTTGTGCCTGGGCAGGAGTGGGTGCTGTGAATTTAAAAAGGACTTTCTCTATGGAAGCGCAACACTTCAAGAGAAGATTTGAAGCATGTTTATCAAAGCTTCTATTAATAGGCTTGGATTTAGGCTTGGCCTGTAAACAAATTGTGAATTACATTTTATTCTAATATAGATAAAATGCTTTTTTGTCTGATATGAAGTCAATTGTAATTTCAAATCCAACTTTAACAAACCTTTTCAGTCCATTATTTCTAGCCACCTTTTGAATAGTTACGTATTTTCTACAGGGCAAAGAACACTTACACAGCAAGAATAGAGACGGAAGCAAATAAACAGGCCATCCAGAAAGTGCCTATGCTGCTCTCCCAGCAGGATCTCAATAATGGTATTTGAATTCAGTGATTGAAGTAGTGAGATCTCCTAGCAAGGAACTCGTATGCACTTAGTGATACACTTTTAAAAATCCATTTGTAATAAATTATTTCATGGCGTTCCTTTAATTATTTATGATACCAAATGGTCATTCAACATTCTGACTCATGACTTGATCCACTTACATAAACACAGCTATTCACTGCATAGCTTTCAAAGGTGCTAGGCGTTTTTACTTTACTCAAGCCTGGTTTAAAATGTCATTCAAACTGCAAAGAGAGGCCAAAACTGATTAGCTGTTCTAAAATATAAGCCATAACTTGCAACTGTGGCATTGAAAACCCTGCCAAATCATATATCTATATATATAAGAGTATACTTTGTTCAGAATAAGCTTGTTTTAAATAAGTACATAAATGTTTTAATATGCTTCTGATTGTTTTTTGTTTGTTTTCTAATTTCCCTTAAACATACATACTTGATTTAAATTCTGTACCGTGATGAAAATATAAAACAATGACAAACTCTTCTGCTAGTGTAATTAATTGGGTTGCATCTCAGATATTTATCTCCTCTGGGGAATTAAGCTATGGAGAGCTACCAGGACAATCTTCTGCAGTAGGTAATAAACCCTCCAGTAAGTTGTGGTCTGTTTGGAGGAAATTGTGCATCAGAATGGAAATGAACCTGCTTGCAAAACTCGAGTGCATACTGGGATGGGCAGCTTTGAGGTGAAGAAATCCTATTTTACTGTTATGTAGAAGGCTAGCTGACATCATTAGAGTCTTCAAATATGACACTGACAATTGAGATGAGCATCTGGTAGCATTTGATAATGGTCTACCACTGGAAATAAGGTAATAAATTTCCCCATAATGGTTCACTGCCAACAGTGCTCATTTATGAGTGAAACAAGATGACCATTTATTTTCCCAATTGGGCAATGTTGCAGATTTGTGTTCTGTTCCTTTTGGTGAAGATCTGAAAGGGCTATTAAAGATATATTATTGCAAACTAAGTGCATTGCTTTCAAATGCTCTGTGTGACGATTCCTTCTTGTAATTATGTTTTAATGTCAAATGCTTTGCAGATATATTCATGCAGGAATATATCTGAATGTGCAGAATACAGCTCTTTCCTCCTTACTACAAATACATGCTTTCTACATTCAAAGAGTAAAAGCATAAATTTTCTCTTGTAGGCTGGAGGAAATCTGTGAATTATGCTATTTTAACAATGCAAAAATCAGCTTAAAGCTGATTCATATGAACTTAAAACAGGCTTTGTTTCTGCCACCTCTGAAATAGAAAATGCTTTAGGGCCTGGATTCACAACCAAGCTCATCCAAGGGAATTTTTCATACTTGCTGAAGTACGCATATTTGGGAAATATTCTTAATTATAAACCCAATGTCAATTTTTTTGTTTTGCTTTCATCAGCTGTGGTGTGTTTCTGGGTGTAGCAGAAATTCCACACTGTTTGGGCAAATATCTAATGTTAGTCTGGGCTGGGATATTTGTGCCTTTAGACTTCTGGTATAACTGCTGGAGAATACAGGCACACTTCTTCACCGCGGGAGTAGCTGGGTTAGCGCTCAGCCTCCTTGTGTTGTCATAAGATTATGACAGCTTTGTTAAAAGCTTTCTCCTCTTGTCTCATTGCTAGTGTGTCGAGAGGAGAAGCTAGGTAACTCCAGTTCTCTGAAAAAACATCTGTGCTGAAGCACCAGCCAGGAGTGAGACAGTGTGTCAAAAAAGACTAGCAAGTAGCACCCGTTTGTCAGTGTAGTAGTCTGGATTTGATGATTTAGAAGATCACTTCTGCTGTGCTTTTCTCGTTAAGATGCTGAGCAGACATCTGGGGACGTTTTATGCTCACTGAGAGTGTAACATACTTTGCTGAACAAAGTTACAGTGTATGCTTCTCCTGCTTTTTCAGTTAAAAAGATCTTTTTCTTTTCTTAAGCCTTTGTACGTGGGGAGGGTGAAGGGTGAAGGACAGTAAGCTTGTTCATGATAAATGAGTTGCTGCAGCAAAGGCATTGTATTGCTTACTATGTGTACTTGTCGTTAAGGAGAAATACAGTTGTAACAACATTTCAGTTTCTGCATTACATGCATTTAAGTGCCTGTCCACTAAGGACGCCTGCTTCCACTGATTCAAGTAGGAAAGTTGGCATATTATTCCCCAGTGCACTAAACTCTATGTTGGCTTCTATTAAATGCTGCCAGACAGGCAGAACAGTATTTGAAACAAGACTGTTTGAACTGAAATGTAATTGGACTCATTTAAAGTCTTATTACAATGAAATCTGACTTCCTCCTTGTAATTTGACTTGTAGAAACCTCTCAAAAAAACATTACCTTTTGCCACAGGCTGTAAATTTAAATTCTGCACTAGGTAAGCATAATGAGAAAAGAAAGTTCTGACATGGCTGGAGATCATATCAGGTCTGGCTTGATTAATTATTTCCACAGGATCAATCAGCACCTTATTTAGATAACTGGAGGCACTCACTAGTTAATTTGTGAGAGTAGAACAATGAGGGCAAGCATTTATATGGTCAGTCAATACTCCAATTAGTGTTAGAAAGTCAAATGCAGGCTCGAAAATAGCTAGTAGAAGAAAAGGGACTGAAATAACATAGCAGCTTCTCTGGTTTTAGATAGACTTTCTCTGATTACACTGCAGTGACTCCACTCACTCTCTCCAAAAGTCTTTACCTAATTTTTCTAATTGTCTGCTTCATTTATATATATATATACACATATATATATAAGTTTCTGTATACTTTTAAAACTAGCTAAAATAAATACCAACAGTACATTCATATGACAACCCTCAAATTTGCAGCTGTATATCTACTTATTCATCTTCTACCTTAAGAGGACTTCCTTTCACCTGCAAAGCAGACACTAGTTCTAGGAAGTAAAAAACTACAAAATTTTGCAAGGCAGAAGTCATAAAAAGGATTAATTACTGTTCCGTGTACTACCTGCTGCAGGATTTAATTTGCCTGAAATATATGGTGGTCAAATCTGAAGACTGGCTCCTGCATTCAGAATAATCTCTCTGGCCACAATGTCATGGGATAACCTGGCAGAGGTTTATGACAAACTTTCTTCAAAACTACATTGCTGTTGTTCCCCAGAGCATCTAAGCACTGCCAAATGCCTATATATGACAAAAAAGAGATAGAATCATTTTAGATAATAAAATAATTTTAGAAATATAATTATTTCTCCATCTTCTGCTTGCAAAAGGAAAGAAACCAAATTCACAATCTGACACTTCAGTTAAACCATTTTTATCAACATAGGACTGATTTTAACAGAATCTTCTATGTGAAAAAAAAAAGTTTAGAAAATTAACAATATTTAAAATAAAAATTTTGAAATTTTAAAATATTTAAATATGCATAGTATCAGTTAACCAACTCATTATGTCATAAAAGTATCTATCAAATAACTTTATTATGGTTTTTGGGTTTTGTGTTTTTTGATATTAAGGAAGAAATTTTGGAAGCAGAATTTTGGCTTTATGTTTGATAAAAGAAAAAGGTAGTCTTTTTGCACACGTTTGTTTGGTGAAAATATCATTATTTATCTAGATTTTTTAAAGTTAGACTACTAATATATTCTATTACTTTAATATTTGATATCTTTTTATCCTTAAATTCATAATTACTCCATAACATCAAGCAGAGGCTAACTTAGATGAGAAACCATCACAAAAATCACCAGCACAGTTGCAATTGTTAGGTTCTGCAGAAATGTAAGCACAAGGATCACATGGGGGAAAAAAGACTGTGTTGTCTCAAAAGCCCTCAGTTATTCAATTCAAAGTGAATCTAAGATACCTCATTGTTAGACTATTGACTTGGCTTCCACAGCAATGACTTTTGTTATTGTGCATTCCTGATTTTGCCAGCTTTTCAGGGAGAAAAATTATTTACCTTAAACCATAAATGCAAACATATAAACAAAAATATTTGCATGCTTCAGTATAGTGAAAAATAAATTGGTTTATTACTTGCTCAGTACTGCTGCCCCAGAGAAGTTCTCTCAGTTTCTTGGAAGTTTTTTGAATCAGTTTCTAAATAAAATCTTCAGCAAGCTGCATGTAGGTGATCTAAGATATGATCTAGTTAACAAATATTTAGTCTTGTATGACCTTATTGGGCATGAGTTAAGTAGGTGATAGGTGGGAATTATTTTGATATTTTTAACATAGGTCTAATTATTCTAAATTTTAAGTTGCAAGAAATAATTACTCTGCTCACTTATGTTAAACCAAATTCAAGTGTGTAATTCATAGGCCAGTTGGATAAACTATATATTTGCCATCAATACCAGCAATACAACAGATAAAGCATGATGCTGTATGTGTGCAAAGTGTGAGCGTACCCTGCACATCTCTAAGTGCCCTGCAATAACTCCAGGAGGCTCTAACTGCACACACACAACTGTGTGTGCTTAGGAGCACATGCAAACGTGGGTCTCCTGGGGTTGCAACTGTGCTGGCTTTGACCTGCACCCGTGCCTCTCCCTACAACCCACAGCAGGTGCAAAAGGTCCACTGGGCTAACACAGGTGGCCCAAGGTGAGGTCCCCAGCACGTGGCTGCCTTGTCGTGCCATGCCTCAGCTGGAGTGCAGCTGCCTATGCTGTCAAATGAGGCAGAGACCCCATTTGACCCAGAAGGAGGTCAGGATAGTGGTGAAGTGACTTGAGGCAGTGTCACACTGGAGCTGGAGTGCTGCTCTCTTACTTCTCTGTTCCAAGATGTCTCCCCCATCCGAAAATGTCATGCCTCTTTATTCTTCCAATCAAAGTGATTCATTTCTCATAAATCCCTTGCAATTATCTGATTAATGTTTAATCTAAGTGATTGCAATTTCATGCAAAGCTTGTCATTGGTGATTTCCTCTTTAGGGGTCTCTGATTTGGGGCAACATTGTCTCAGAATAGTATATTCCATTTACACACACTGTTAAAACTCACTCTCCTATCCATTGCTATAATCTGTTGATCACCTGAGCATGTTAAAAAGAGGAATTTTTGAACATTCCTCTATGGTAAATCATCTAACAAGGTTTAAGGATAAGAGCTTCCAAAGAAAGTAGAGGAATCTTAAGGAAGGGAGTGTGTTAATAACTGGATTTGGTCTTACTCCCTAATACTGACTATCTTTGGTCTATTAGCATGGCTTTACCTTTAGAAAGAAGCATATGAAAGAGAATTTAGTTAAGCTTCTTCTGACAAAGTAAACAATTTTTACAAGATAAAAATATTTAAAGGGATATGGCAAAATAAGAAAATGAGGTTGTCTTTTACTGTGTGTCATCTGTATCCTCTCCAGCTTGATTCTTTTCCACCAACTCCTGCAGAAACTATAGAAGTGGTAATGCATGCCCTTTACACATGGCTGTATGCCAAGCCATAGGATTTTGTTATAATTCTCCTTTCCTACACCTCTTACCATATTGAATTTGTCCTTGGAATGGACGACATCATTAGGAGCAAAGACTTAATTATAGCCACTTAGAGACAATTTAAGAACTGTTGTTTAATTTACTGCAATTTTAAAGTGGAAGCTAGATGGTAGTTTGGAACTTCAGCAGTTTTAAAACACTGACACATAAGACATTTAGTCAAAGGTTTGTGTAGCACAAATTCATTCTCAAGGAGAAGGTAAAGTAAGGGCTCCCTGACTAATTTTTTTAAATCATCAGTTTATATGCCAAGGAGAAATCTGACCAAATCTTTCTAATTTAGTGGATTTTAATAGTTGTTTTAACAAGTCACTTTGACTGGGGTTTATCTTGCCTAGTAATAGATGTTTACAGTATGCACATCTGCATTAGAGATGTAGGGTAACCTTTAAGAGAAAGATGTCCATTTTAGGGTATAATTCATTTATCTAGTTTGGCTCGCTTCTTTAGGTAGAAATGAATCTTATGTCAGATAAACTTGTTCTTCATTCATTACAAAAGGTGCTTAGCGTGATTACCTCAGATGTGGATATTTAGTTTTGTTATAATGAATTCCATTCCATTTGCCTTATAAACCACAAAACATTTGCTTCTATTCAAAATGCATGTGCATGAGGTTTTTGATAGATTTGTTTTTTATATCTGACAGTATCTAATTTAATCTTCTTACTTTAACATCTGTAATTCTGGGCTCTCTTTTCTAGTCCCTATACATGTGAATTTGAAAAAAACATATCATCTGTCATACTCCTGAAAACATGGTTAACTCATGATAACTCTGTTAGCCTATGACAATTTTATATCAAGATTGAAGACGATTATATTAGTGTGGTTATTTTTAAAGACAGTTTTTGGTGTAATTGTTTTTCTCTTTATAAGGAGATCCTGCTGGGCAGTCAGGTATGGCCAGGGATTTTGATTATTTGTTCAGTAAAAAAAATATATTGCAAGTCCTCAATTTCCCTCTAAATACAAAGAACAGGGTGTCATAACACAAAGTTCTTGTTCCTTAAACCAGAGTAAGATTTCCAGACTGCACTTGGGTGAGGATGTGTTCGTCCTTTTGAAATTAGTGAATAATCCTTAGCAGTTTTAGGAATATTGTCCCTATAAATGGATGATTTCAATTCCTAAAATATTCAACACAGTGAAATAAAATAAAATAAAATATCCCTGTGGACTGGAAGAGTTGAATTTTAAATGACACACCATGCCTTCTGTAAGTAAGATTTGGCTGGTAATTGTGCTTCAATTTTTTGTCATATTTCACATTATTTTCTCATTCAGTCATTTATTCCTACAAAGAAAAAAAGAATACATTTCTATTTAGAATGAATATATTTTTAAACAGTTGACCTTGTATTGTTGGTTTCTATAAGCGAATGTTACTGATGGTTTGGCACTGGTACAGATTTTGTTTCTAGCTTCCCCTAGTAGCAGACTAGCACAGAAATGGCCTTCCCTGCCCTCCTGAAAGCTTCTATGTGGGCATGTCAGATAGGAAAGTAGGTAAAATCAGATCCTGAGGCCTATGAAGGAAATGTTATAATGGAGATAAGAGAATTTTTCCATTTGTTTTATTTGTTTCAGTATATTTTTTGTAACAGGACATTGCACTATTTCTGGGTTAAAAGGCTAGATTCAGCCTGGAAATGAATTAGGTTGAGGAATATGGACCTCTTTTCATGCTTTACCTCAGAGCAGTGGTGAGCCTAACACAGATCTGAAAGACAGAAAAACATATTTCATGGATTTACTTTGCATGGTAGCTTCTCTATAATTTTCTGCAATTGACATACTGAGATCCTGAATGACACTACCTGCTGGAGTAGTTCAGAGGAAGTAGAGTTCTGTAGTTTGAAAATGTGCTATCTCTGTAGCTGGGGAGATGGGTGTGAATGGGGAACAAAATGTTGTTATCCTTCTTCAATTAAGTTGCTGCCCCTCCCCTGTTTGCATAATGGAGACATATGATAAAGTTTAAATAAAATTGCTGCCTACTTTAAAAAGGGTGTCTTAAGCTTTTGGTGATCTACTTGATATTTGGCTGGTGAGAGTGCTCAGAGAACCTTTGTAAATGTTCCTTAATGATACCTACAAGAAAGTAATAACTATACACATAGTGTTGTATTGAAAACTAAAATAGTCCTCAACCATACTGCTTTCTCCCTTTTACTTGAAAACCATCTTTCAACAACAATATTAACTATAGAAAAATGTTTTATTTTACAGGATATTGAGGAAAATCCCCATTTCCCTTACCAGTGAATGTATTTTTTTTCTCGTGTATAAATACACACAGCTCTCATAATCCTCTATGCTCTCAATTTTTTTTTAGTTTTGACTTAATATTAACTGGTGAATATAATCATTTTCAACATGTTTCAATACATCTTTTCTTTCTAAATTTCAGTTCATAACTCTTAATACATATAATTGAAATTAATCTCTGCCTTAGCAGAAGCCCATATTTAATGGGCTTCAACAATATGCCTAGTCTGTTTACACAGAAAAATATTTTTTCATTTGATGTACAAATGGATAAAGGAAAATCAACAAGTTCTAAAGAAGCTCAAAAATATGTGATTTTAAGTTAAAATGTTAAGATAATTTATACTCTTTCTTAGCAAGATTTCTGAAGCATGCAAACACATAACCCAGTGTTAACTACGTGACATGCCTCAGATAGTTAAATAATTTTCTTTTTTGCCCCCCAACTTTTCATTTCTGCAGAAGCTATAAACTTTTGAAAATATATTCTTTTTTTTTTTTTTTCTTTCTTTCCCTGCCCCAAAAAGAAAGTAACAGAATTGCAAATTTTATTCCTTAAAATAAGACTTGGAGTCAGTTAATTGCGCATGATTGTGCCTTTACAATTATTTTTCATTTTTCTTCTGCTTTGCCCTGGGGTGCTTTTAGATAGAAGTTCTGTTTATGAGCAAATTAGTTGTCATTACTTCTTTGTTGTCAGGTAATCTTTCATTGATCTTAGAAACCTAAGCACGTACATTATCAAATTTCTCTAATTTAGAAGCCGTATCATAAATAGTTTTAGTACATGCTAAAATACTTGGAAGCAGTACTTTGTTGCTGACAAGGTCTTTTTGTCATCTATAAAGAATTTAAAAATTACAACTGAACAGTCAGCCTCTCTTTACAAGAGTTACTTCTACTAGCTAGAAAAATTGCAAACTTCCTTTAAAGTGTAAGTTACAAAGAAAACTGGGACCTTGCTTCAATACCCCTGTGTATGCACATCGACAAAGTGAAATGTCATCTCTCTTAAACTAAGTTGGTAGGTGAGACTAAGCTGGTTGCTATTTCCACTACATAAAGAGGACCTGATAGCTCACATATGGTCATGATTGCTGTGTTATATTAAGAGTTGACCAGGTATGTAGAAGCAATTTTTTTTTTTTTTTTTCAATTTGTGTATAGTCACAGTGGTATGTCCTAAAGGTAACAACACTTAAGAGTTGTAGATGATGGTATTTTGGATCACTGCATGAAGTATGTTTATGGATTTTTAAGTGTTCTTAGTTTTTGACAAGGGATTATTTTTTTTCACACCTAAGATGTCAAGATGAGCACATGGAGCCTGGACAGTTAGCGTCACACCACTTGTTTAGTTCACATGATTTGTCTGCATGCATACTAGTAAGATTATTTCACTAACCACACAGTATGAGATTATCTCTGCATATTTGGCAGTGAGCATGTATAGATAGGAGAAGCTTTTTCACTCTGAAGGTAGTCAAGCACAGGAATAGTGTCCCTGGAGGTCTCTGGACTCTCCGTCTCTAGAGGTTCTCCTGTCTGGGAAAAGCCCTGAGCAGTCTTTGCTAATCTTAAGAGTGATGCTACTTTGAGCACACAGAGGACCAGAGACCTCCTGAGATTCTCTCCTAACTTAAACTAACTCTTTGACTTCTCCATTCTTTTGGGCAGCAACTGTTCTGTGCCTTGCTTCCTACTACATCTTAAATGTAGTCCTGGTTACTACAGGCAAAACAAATTTTATCTGCTAAAATTAAAATATCTGATCAAAAGGGGTATTTGCCAGCTCAAGTACATTGTCAGTTGGGGGAACATCCAGGAGTGCCTCTCTAGCTCTGGAAGTCACTGTGTTCATCCTCATGACCTCATTTCACTGCTTTCCAGCTAGCAGCTGCAGATTTGAGGGGGAAGCCTTAGGTAATATAATCACTTTGGTTGAACATGTGCTGTCCCATTTATTTTCTGGAAGTTAAAAGAGGTCAAAACAGAATTTCTGCATGTCCTACAGCACAGTTACAAGAGCACAACTTGGCCAAGGACTTGTTTCTATTCTTTATTCTGTAAACAAAAAGAAAATTGCTTGCAGAATTTTTTTTTCTTTTTATTTTTTTATATTTTTTGTAAAATAAACAAAACATTTATTTTTCAAGGAAAGGAATTAAATATTTTATGGAAGCAGGTTTAGATTGTTTTGGGGGGGTTTTCTGTTTTGTTTTGGGAAAGTGAATGAGAGGAATTTGACTGAAGATAGGAAGACAATTTTTTTTTAATTAAGTATTTAGCTTATAATGCCATGCCACAAGTAATCAAACTACTTTTCTTCTTTCTTTAGCTTTGTGGCTTTATTATTTCTATAGGGTTTTGTGATCATATTTTACAATGTTGAATGTGTTATTTTCATTAGATTTGTGATCCTGTTTTTTATCAACTTGGCTGTTTCCTTATAAATAAAAAACAGTTTCATATTTGGTTGAAACTTTAGTAATGCTTTTTATTTGGTGCACAAATTCTCTCATAAATAGAAGTCTAAGAGGTTTTTTTTAATAATTTGAGAAAATTTTTACTTTGTATATTTTAATTTAGACATGTCTGACAAGCCCATAGACTAGCCTTTAAACACAGACATGTTAGTATATTTGCTGTGTTTGGCAATATTGCTGTCAATGTGTCACTTTATACCTTAAAGCGATTGCCTCTGAAACTTCAGGGGGGTTGTTGCTGTTATTGTTGTTTCTAAAAACAGCTTAGGATATCTTGAATTCAAAAACTCTTGATTTAAAAGCATATTTCTAAATTAAAGTTTATTATTTCAATTATATAATCAATATAAAAATATGTAGTGTAATATTTAAAATATGGGGGGTTTCCCACTGTGTAATTTAACAAACCTTGAAAGGTCTATTTTCTGTCTTTTGTATTAAAGGCTTCAAGTATCTTTCCCTGATTGAATTCTCTTAAGAGCTATTGCTCCGTAAGAAATGAAATCTTCTCAATGCTTCTGTCTTTTATATTAAGGCTTTATACTGTCATTCATAAACATGTCATTGAAATACCTTCCACATAACTTGACTATCAATAGCAAATCTCTAGTGACAACACAGGATATATTTATCCTGAATAAAACAGCTCCAAGGAACGTTTCCAGCCACTGAAACCAAATTGTCTATGTTGTTAAATTGTTAGATTTGTCCCTCGTGCGGTTTTGGCCCAGACCAAATAAGACTCTTCCAGGCAGCTCCTGGGCACAGTCCAGCAGTCAGAACAGACCAGAGACCATCCTCAGTAGGCAAATCAGATAAGCCTCATCCTGACCTGATTGTTTTGGAGAGCAAATAGTTAATAGCAGAGCAAAAGAGTTAATAGCAGCAGTACAAGCTTTACATGCTGCTGATCTCAGCACCAGAGAACAGTCCCAGAACATGTAAGTCATAGCCTTGGAGGCTTGTTCTTCTGTCTTTCCTGTATCAAAAATATCCCAGTGAAGAGATTCTATTTCTTTATTTTTGTTTGTAATATGCTTTGCCTATTCTTTTGAAAGTCTTTTGCCTTGAGGCTACCATTTTCCTCACCATTATATGTTCCGCTTTGAGCTTTGTGGACCAGTTTGTTCTAGAGCTTTTACTACCAAGGTGTTTCATGTGAAAAGGATTTGAGCCAGTGATCACTACATAAATTTAAATCCTTAATGGAGTATAGGAAACCAGCACAACTGAAAATTTGATGCAGAATGTGATTTTTGTAGAAACATGTGGTAAACCATAGCAGTAAAGCATAATACACAGCATGAGTTTATGTTTTCATATCACAATATAAAGTGGGAAAATGCCAGAGAACATGGTTGATTTTTAATGTGCAAGTTATTTTTTTCTTTTGCTGTCTTATTTGTTTGAATGTATTTAGATTAATTGCAGCAGGGCATGGATGCTTGAGTTGTAGCAAAGTTGTTACATAAAGGAAAGACAGATCTTAAGCTGGGTGTGATTATATTGCTTCTTGGTGCCAGAAATAAGAGAGGAAGGGAGCACAGTGTACTTAGATCTGAACTCTATGAGCTACATATTCATGCTATATGAATCACACACAAGTTATTCTTTTACTAGAGTATCTGAAAAAGACCTTTATAAAATATTATTATGTTGGCAAAGTGTTGAATTACAACAGTTGCAATATTTCATGTTTAAATCCATTTTCATTTAAACACATAGTTTTGCACTCTACTGTCTCCTTCGGGCTTTCCAGCAAAGGGATTTCCATAATCATTCCTGTAAAGAAGAGTTAAAAATGTAGCCCAGAAACACATTTTGAATGGGTATTTCTATTTCTGTGTAATTCAGCTTTCTTGGGAAGTATATTTTTAATGTCTGACCACTTTTGCTTATACAGAGACAAAGAATGTAATATCATTTACAGTTTTGTTCCCAGGAAGGTCCATTTCCAGTCTCCCTCCAGCAGCAATTACTTATAGAACTATTAATATTGCTTTGAAACAACTTCTGAAGCACTTGCAAGTATCTGGAGAAAAGAGGGAGTTTCATGCAATTTAATTTTTCTGAAAAACTGTAAGATTCTTTTGCTACCAATTACTCTATTTTTTTGCTATAAGTTTGCCATAAATTAGTCGTATGTGAAACTTGAGGAATGTAATATTAGATTAATGCAGACTATTTTCTAGATTCTTTTCCCCCTAGGTTTTGACAAAAATAGCGAGTTTGTTAGAAAGACTTGTTATTAGATCCCTAATAATCTCCTAATTCCATGCACTGGCCTTAGGAGAACTCTTAGTACAGTTTTCATACACTGGTTTCTAAATCTTGTCCGGAAATGTGATTTATTTAGGATTTTTTATGTCATCTCATTTTATCTCACTGTCAATACCAAGTAGCTCCTACTTCTCAGACCTCTGAAGGATCTACCATTTTTTCACCAAATGGTTGGCTTTGTTAGCTGCTGTTTAAATGTGTATGGCATTTGCATATTGATTACACTTTACCTGTTGACATGTTCAAGAAAGTAACTTAAAAGATGTTCAGATAGATACATTTCCACATTTATCCTAAACCCTTTCAGAAGCCTTGCTGTGGTTACTGTTTATTTCAGATATTTGCAGCCTCAACTATACTCTGAGATCTTTCTTTCTTTCTTTCTTTCTTTCTTTCTTTCTTTCTTTCTTTCTTTCTTTCTTTCTTTCTTTCTTTCTTTCTTTCTTTCTTTCTTTCTATAAGATATGCATACTGTTATCTTTTGATTCTATTTGATTTTTTTCAGCTGAATAGCATTTAATATACATAACATAACATACTAGGCAGTGAAGAACACATGTGCTTGTGTGTGACATTTTAAAGAACTATTTCCATGAACATTCAAATGACATAATTGGAAATAGAAGTGCTCAGAAATGGTATTAAAATGAGCATTCATACACACATGATTTCTGTCCAAAAGTAATGTCTAATCTAAGACTAAATAAATCAACTGGTTGTGATGAATGAAGATATGGTGAAGGAAGGATCAGCATGCTAAAGCAAACAACAGCTGATGGATGCTACTTCCTATGCTAAGACTTCACTGAAAGTACTCATTTGTGACAGAGTAAAGCAAAATATAAAAATATATGCAGAATAGCCAGCAGCAGTAACTGATTTAGAAAGAAATTAGAAGAACAATTCAGTGGAGAATCTGTGAAAATATCTGCTACTAAATCCAATACTATACTCTCACTGATCTCATATAACACTACATATTACAATTTATCTATTGTTGCAGGTAGTTGTATATTGTATGAGCTTGGCAGTAATACATTGCAGATAGGTGTTTTGTTTTGTTTTGTTTACCTCTTTTTTCTTTGCAAAGTTCCACAGAAAGTTCTGATGAATTTCTGGCAGGTTTTAATATTACTTAACAGAGTATTGTATTTTAAGTTCTTGAGAATAAGCAAGTTTTGAGAAGTAATTTTACAAATATCCAAGACCCTAAGCAGTGGAAATCAGTGCATCCAGATTTTGTAAAAATATCTGCTGGACTCAAAGGTATGCAATATTTCTAGCTAGATGTTGATATGTTGTAAATGCTTTGTGCATCTTCGTTACATTCTCCAGCAGGGCAAAATGGAAGTTCCTTTGCGTGCTTTTTGAATTGTGTTTTAAGCATGAGGCAAAAGATCTCTACCTTCAAGTGAAATTCCAATGCTAGAGAAAATTAACTACTGGGGAACAGCTTCTTCATTAGGTCACATATTTTTAGTGTTCTATGTAAAATGCTATTCATTGCCAGAGGAGATTTTGTGAGGAGAAATAGGAAGAGAGCAAAAGGGTGAAAATAATTAGGAGATGCAGATTAGAAAGCAGTACAGTTAGGAATATATGTGATGATGAATGCATTATGGTATTTTAGGTGGATTAATATCAGTGCTAATTTTGGAATGCAGTGAAATGATTGAATGTTTGGTACCTCCCTAGGAATATTTAGAAGTGAAAGTATTTGGTGATAAACAAAATGTTTTGGTTTTCTCTCTGTTACTCATGCTGGATATTACTAATTTAAAATGAGCTCCTTTTCCATCCCATGATTGAATTTTTCTATACCCTTCTCAGTTTGAGTTTCTACTTCATTTATTTTTGTGTTGGGGCACATGGGTGTCAGTAGGCATGATAACAGCCTACTTTCTACCAGAAAGCTTAGCAGATAGTATATTTTGGTCTTTTACTGAGCAGAATTTTCCAATCATATGTTGCAGAGAGAGATTACCCTGTTTGATATCTAAGAACTTGTTATTTAAACAGCTTATTGGGCTGAAAGCTAGCAATTAACTCAATTCAAAACTAAAGTGATTCAGACTAATCTATGGGATGCTCTTGGTCATGTTTCTATTGTCTGCAGGAAGAATTTTAAAAACCTTGAAAAACCCACTTTTCATAATGAAAATTTTGTTTCCTGTGAAAGACAACAAATGGATATTGATGATTCTTTCACTGTGAGGAAAAGATAATTTGAATAGTAGTAAACCACAGCGGAGGTAATTGTGAATGCTGACAATAAATTGTTCTAGTTCCAAATGATGCCTTTGAGCAAACTGGTAATATCACAATACTTCCTTTAAACTTTGATGTTCATCTCACATATTTCATAATAAGGATTTTTCTATATTTATATTTGGGAAGATCTATTTTTCATTAAGTACTCCAGATGAACTCTTCTGGTTTAGCTGGTTTTCTTACTCTGTTTCTCCTTCAACAAAATTCTTCTGTTAAAAAAGGGAAAATGTCTAATCTGAAGCCTTTGCTTATAATTCATCCACAGAATCCTAGCAAATGAATGTGAACCTAGAGATGATCTAGTTCAGTGTTCTTCCCTAATTCATTAAAGTTCTATTTCTGATTTTAACTTGATGAGCAGATAAGGCCTGAGGTGATTTAAAAAAAAAAAATAGCTCTAAGATTTAGACTTTGGGTGACATAGCAAGGAAAAAAAAAAGTTTTGAACCAATCAATTTTGAAGGGCACCATAAATCTTTTAGAGATCCTAATGAAAAATTGTAAGGAGCAAATTCATTACAAAACACATATATAGGAGGTAAGTTTTGAAGTAGCAATTCTTTCAAGACAGTACTGGGAAAGCACATTCTTATTTAATCAGGGAATGAAGTGCTGAAGAACCAATATTTTTAGAGAAGGAAAAATTAAGTTTGTGGTTAGCCTGTTTCCAGGAAAGCTTCTTAGTGGATTAGAAGTTGTCTGCAGATAGGATTGTCTATATAATTAGGCTTAGATTCATCCTATTACTTGATACCTTGTCAGGTGCCTCACTAGAAGTTTATTAACTGCTAGCATGCTGTTTTTAAGGGAAGAGAATATCTCCAGGGAGTGATTCAGGTATAGGGTGTGCATAACTCTTAAAGATGTTCTCAGCTATGACCATACTTGCTCTTGCACGTGTCTCTTGACTGAAGTGTTGGTGTTAGGAGTAAATCATCAGATTCTGGATGGGGGAATGATAGAAATTTCTTCAGTAACAAGATCCATGATTGCAAGTAAATTAGATTTCCAAGATATTTCGATATCTAAAAGCACTTCTAGACAGCACAAGGTTTGCTGAGATGCTTTAATCTGCCTTCCTACAAAACTGTGCTATGTTCCTTGTTGAGCCCTAGTTCTAATTTAGCTGCCTGTCTTTGAAAACCCTTTTGGAAAGGAAGGAACTGCCATTTGAAGGTAACAGTTACTTTGCAGTGATTATTCACTCCCTGGTGTCACTGTTACACACATAAGGGTAGGTGAGATGAATCCCATTGATATCTAAAACTCTGAATTACTGCACTCTGCTGTTTGTCAGACCCTCTCATATTAATCTGCACAGAGCAGTTTGTGACCAGAAAGTTCAAGTCTCGCAGTTTAATGCCACATACAATACTCTTTCCAAACATTAATTTCCTGCATTTTTTTTAATTTTGATTTGGGGTTGTGAGTATTTTTTTCTGACACTCAGCCTAATCTTCTTCCAAATATTTCAAAAGTGCTTTCTAGAAACTGTTCACAGAATTTATCTTCTGAATTGTTCAGTTCATTCAGCAAAACCATTCCTTGTAAAATCTAACTTCTAACCAAGTTGAGCTTTTTTTTGTTTATTTGCTTTTTCTTTTACCATTACAATTAATGCTTCCCATTCTTTTCATGTTTTATTAAGTATTTTCATTCTCTTGTCTTTGCTTTTGGTTTCTACTTGCATTTGTATACAGTCTTACTAATTTAATTGAATTTATTCATATTATGAAAAATAAGTCTATTTTTACTCTAAAAAGATTATTTTTTATTTCTTTATTTCTATGAATCCACTTTTTTTTTTTCTAAAAAAAATTGTTCAGTCTTTGCGGTTAACCTGGGATTATATTTGTGTATATTCATTTTCCTTCTTCATGGATTTCTTGTGCCACATTGGGCAAATAATTTATATTTTTACAATTCATTTCTTTTTGCTTGCTAGAGGATAAATCCATTAGTTTTCTGAAGATCTCATACAAAATTCCATTATGACAAAAATGCTAATCGTGACTGGGTAGTTATGTCTTGCTAAAGCTTCATTCCTAACTTCGCTGTTTTGAAAGCCACTGGATGTTCTTGTAATCTTCATGACCTTTTTCCAGCTGGAAACCTTTTTAGTTGAGAAATGGGAAGCTGTGAAACTTGTGTGTTTTTTCAAGGAGATAGACAATAAATTTTCCAGGTTTGTTCTTTCCTGAGAGCCTTTAGGAAACCACAGTGTAGGCAGGGTCTTCCTCATGAATATTAGAAGTGGAAGTGGAATAATTTTATTTCCGTCTGGGATAACTGATGAACCAAATCACATGGAATCAGGAAGCAGAAAACACTTATTTATGAATCCGTGGGACTTGCACACAAAAATAGCAAAAGCCTCTTCCTAACCATAACTATTTGAGAAATATGGTTGTTTAAGGCAAAATATGCCTTAAATTCTGCTGAAAAAGCTGCTGTTTTCCTTTCTATTCTGCTTTTTAAGTATTCATATCCCAATACTATTTCAATGCTACATTCTTATTTCTAGAATTCTCTCAATTTAATCACTTGAAGGTGCATGGCAAAGGTTCCCTTACACGGAATAATCTTTATTCAATATAGAGCTTTAATTACATGATCACATTTTTAAGCTCGTGTTTAAATTTCACAGAGGTCAAGGTCTCCTAAAGCTGATGCTTGAATATGAGCATGTGCTAAAGTGCTTCTTTAAATAGAGATAAATTCACACATATTTAAGTGCTTTCCTGACTCTGGGACCAAATTACAGGCCTAAACTTGAATATCTCTAGTGAGATTAATCTAGCATATACAAATTTTATTTTTGTTTAATTCTTTACATTTTATTTGTTCTTTTCTTTGATGTTTCCCATTTGATACTTTGATGTTATTTATGCTCTTTTAAAATGAAGACTGTATGAGTTTGCATTTTTTTTATTAATCATGCTTTGCTGAAATTATTATCTCAGCATGTTATCTCACTCTCTGAATTCTCATAACTCTGTCATGTAGAGCTGTCTTTTATTTCTACCTCACACAGTGTAAGCAAGACCTGCTAATGGTAACCACTCTGGAGCTTCATACCTTGTTACATCCCTTAAAGTGTATTTGATTGTAGAAATAGTTGGAGAGAGAAATGGAGATGTTTTCAAGAAGAGGAAAGCAGGAAAGAAGGTTTGAGGGTCTAGACATTAATAAATTATCTTTTATTTTGGAGGAAACATGAACTAATTTCATTTGTATCTTGGGGAATACTACTTGAACACATGTACAGCTGAGACTAACAGTAGAGCCTAAACATTTTGGAATGCCATATGCTTTGCACTCACTAAAAATAATCCATCATATTACCTCCTTCTGTCCAAATCCTGTATGATTAACTCTGCTTCCACCAATCCAAGCCATTCACAAAACAAGGACTACTCTCTTAACAGTATATTTTTAAAAACCTGGTTGCTGGCCAGTATTTGTAAGTTTTTGCCAGGAATGATTTGGATAAGAACTGCACTGTTAGAAAGAAAAACTTTTGGGGTTTTGTTTATTTTTGTGCTGTAAGTGAAGTAACTCGTCTATTTAGAAATCACCTTTGAAAATTCAAAGCTTACCACTTCAGATGAGACTTTTCACTCATATTCAGTGCCTCTGGCTTACAAGCAAGTGTCATATGGTTGCAATTAAAAGGATGTCACAAAAACTTCACTGTAAGTAGGGTAACATATGCTCTTAAGGGGTTTGTTTCAATTTCCAGTGCTTTGAGTCTTGCTGGGGTTGGGAGTCACATCTCACAGCTAGTCAGCCTTCCTGCCTTAGATATGTCAGCTGATGGGGTGCCAGTTAAAACATCTTCCGGAAATGTTGACAAGTATCTGAAGGGAGAAAGCCAACTTCTCCAAAATAAACAGAGATGACTGAGGAATAGGAGTGGCAAGTTTTGCTCCAGAGGTGGTACATCTATCAGTCAAGCAGATTATGTTTGGCATTTGAGAAATATTTCTTAAGGGATAGAGAAAGGGTTTCAGTATTTCTACCTTCAGCTGTGGGAACAGCCACAGACTTGTCAAACATGAGCCAGAAATAGGGAAAAGAAGTAATTAAAAAGCCACAACCAAACAGCACTGAGAGCACAGAAATGAGAGAAATATGTTTGACATTCATGCCTATCGTAGAAGGCTAAAGCTACACAAAGTTGGTCCTGTTGCAAGAAAGAGCTAAATTAGTGAGAGAGGCTCATCTTGAATGCCTACACTAAAATGCATAGCTGCAAAACTTTTTTTGGATGCGTTTACAAAGAAATGCCTTGCAGAGCTATTTTCTCATTATGAATTTGTTAGAAGAGAGGCAGGCATTTGACTCAAGTTCTCAATTCACTTTGGCACATGTACAATGAAATTTTCCTAGATTTCAGCATAATCTTTACATCTACTATGCAAAGAGAGCAGGAAAATCAATCTGCAAATTGCACGTTCAAATGCTATAGCAACATATTGCCATTTGGTCTTACTTCATGCAAATTTTTTATTTCCCTGACAGAGATTTCTCCCCCCCCTCACTTTCATTTTAATCCTTTATTTGGCAATTGCATTTCCCTTCCCATACGGCTCATGTCTCAGTGTACACTAGTAATTCAGCTCTGGCTGTCAAAAAAATTAGCAATTTAATATTCTGGGTGGAAAGTAGCCATTCTTAATTATTTCCCCATATAGCCCAAGTATATTCTGTCTGTTATGAACATTGGGAGAAAAAAAAATCCTGCTTCAGACAAGATCCTATTTCAGTCTGTTGTATGGCTGAACTCATCATTACCTCCATAAAATCCTTAAACATATTCCCTTTGCCATCTGTGTTAAATGTCTTACAAGGAGGGAGGTGCTAAACTTTCAGCTGATGTTCGTAAAAGCTAATATTTTACCTTTGCTGCAAAATCTCTACTTGGTTTCTTGGCCATTTAGTAAAGCAAGTTTATGGCAATAGTATCTCTACAACTTGAGTAATTTAAAATAAATATCAAATTAAAGTCCTCTGCAATTCAGAGCAATGAAAAAAATATTTTTCTGATACTAATGATCTCTCTCACCAGTGAATTCTGACACGATTATAAATTTATTTTGTCCTGTTAATTATTGTTACCCAAGTTGTTTGATTGCACTCTGCCTGAACCATATTCATTCTTTATTTTTAGGCTATCTTCACAATATCATATCCTATTATACAGTTACACTAATATAATTTTACAAAGGAAATGAACACACAAAAAACTTACCCCAAAACAGAAAAGCAAAATATCCCACACCACACCGAACATCACCTCCTCAACCCTGTTGAGATTAGTAGAAAAACATATGTCTGAGAAAGATTTAGAATGCGAAAATTCAAAACCTAACTATATGATTTTAGAAACAGCATTGGTATTCATAGCAAAAAATATTTTTTCCTCTATGGGGTGATTTTTAGAAGGTTATGAGCAGAGTAATTTTGAATAGTCCAAGAGCAGTGTCAACATTTGGCTTGTGATGGCCTTAGTCAGAAGAGGGGACTCTCCTCACACTCTATGTAGTGACTTGCTGTGCTTTGTGAGGGTTTGACCACATCGTACATTTAGGTCAGGAGAGGAGATTAGGGCTCGCTGTGTGTAATGTATGAGATTACGGGACAAGGACCTGATCTGATTCAGGACATGACATTAAGCCTGTGGTAATCTACTTTCTTCTCAACAAAATCTAGCAAGCACTGCATTGCTACATTTGTATATCATTAAATGCCATGAGAAAAAAGAAAAAGAATGAGAATAACCTGTCAAAGATATATTTTGTGTTTACAATTCAGTCTTGCAGAACTATGTGGTAATTAGTGTTTTCCATTTGTGCTCGCCTCACAAGAAATTTTTTTTTGAAGTGTTCTTGGGATGTTTTTTTGTACTTTCCTGACAGAAGTATCAGTGGTCATAGCTGACAGAGGTCTATATTTCTGAGCCATGTGTTATACTGACAGTACTAAGAAATATGGCCAAAAAAAAAAAAAAGGGTATAATATATTGAATTAATTTTTTTCTCTTGTTAAGATGTCCTGATTAATCATGTCAGACTGAACTGTTGCTCAGAAGTAGCATTGAATTTTTAATGCTACCACACAGGACCATCAGCTCAGAAGTGGCTTACAATTACTGATGTCAGTGTTGTTATTCTTATTTTCCTTGTGTCAATAAAGAAAAAAAATTACAGTGATTATCTAGTGGATACATCTGCATTGGTATTTTGATTTTTATTCCTTGTTCTGCCCTAAAAATCTGGTTTTCTTTTTTTCCTCTGGTGTTTTGCAGTGCAGACTAGTTTTGGTGTACTGATTCAGTTTTAAGGTAGACTTCTTTCAGAGAGAGCTAAATTCTGGCAGGTACACACCAAATGCTTTCTTATTTTCTTTGGCATCTGAACCAAACACACTGGCTTCAAGTAGATATACACATGGTAGAGATCTTCAGTCCACAGGGCCAGATAAAATAAAATTTGAAGCAACAGTCCTCCTCCCAGCAGAGGGAGAGGTGGAGAGGGAGAGATTTGGTTTTTTGGTAAAATGATTTAGTAAAATACCTTCAAATTACTTGCTATTATGCCCAGGACATATTATGTAGACAGGACTCTCTAAGCTAAGGGACATACTCCATCCATTATGACAAAATAAGACAAGCTGTGAAAGGATGGAAAGTCACATTTTATGTCAGTGAAAATTCAGCATCAAAGGCATACAGACATCTAGACTGGATTTACAAATTTCTTTAAGAACTATAAATTTTCTGGGGAGGTAACAGAACAGGTTGCCCAGAGAAGCTGTGGATGCCCCATCCCTGAAAATATTTAAGGCAAAGCTGGGCAGAGTTCTGAGCAATCTGGCCTAGTGAAAGGTGTCCCTATATGTGACAAGTGAGTTGAAACTAGAGGATCTTTAAGGTCCCTTCCAATCGAAATCATTCTGTGATTCTATGAATTCCAGTGTTTTGAATCCTTTTTGAGCACTGAGTCACAAAGCATGTATAGGTACTATTTTCTAGCTCTAGGTGGATATCTTCTCAGATCTGGGATTGTGAAGTGGTATTCTTAATACCTCAAATGAAAAAGCATGTGTTCTCTTATGGAAAAGTCATCTGCATAATTCTCATTCATCTCTTCAATTCAAACCATTGTATTCCTGTAAAGGGAATTTCAATTTATATAGAAGAATGATTGGTTTGTATTATACCCATTTACTTCTAAAATGACGAACTTGAAACAGATGGAGGACTCTAGGACTGAATTTATGAGATTAACACACAGCTCTTCACATCAGTTGAGAAACTCTTTGTGAGAGTGCAGGGAGTATGTGCTTAATACTTCCTCATGGTGCTTTTGTGTAGATTGAGAGTGGTATTGATTCAGCGGAAACACACAGTGGGGGTATGTTTTTATGTAAATTATCTCATTGGTTAGCCAGTAAAGGAATAGAGAAGATCTTAGCTTGAGTATTTGAGAAAACAGAGTGGTACCTCGTTTGTATGAATTACCTTCAGCTTGCTCTCAAAGACTTTCTCTGATCAGAGATTGTATCAAAGAATTGACTTACCGTTTGTGTGTCTTACAAGTAAAGATTTTTCAGCTTAGGAGAAAAAAAAATACTTTGATAGAGCTGTGATAATTGTTTGATGTGTCTGGATCAAGCTGCCTGAGAATACAAATAAAACATATATGTTTGTATGGTAATGATTAGAGAGGATGATACCAGTTTCTAAAATTCATATTTATCACTATTACCTTGGATTTTTCCTATGTGATGTCGAGTACTGTTCAAGTACATGACTTCAGGCTGTTTTCAGAGTATTTTGAAATCACCTAGGGTTGCTAGTTTGAAATATGTGTTTTAATTTTTTGAAAGACTTGGTTTGTCCTCATTCCTTTGTGTTACAGATTTGTGAGCTGCCTGTGGAAACTGCTATTTTAAAAATAGTGTCAGAAGCATGTCAAGTACAATGACAATGCACGTTTTTCAATGAGCATTTGCTCAACACAAAGAGATCTGTGAGATCTAGTCTGTGACAGTAGTGAAGGTGATAACCCCTTACAAACAGCACATCTTGAGATTAATAAACACTACCTTGGTTTCAGCATCTGGAGTGTGAGTTCCATTTTGCATAGAGTGACCTTGGTGGAAGCACTGAAACAGAGATGTGTGTTTGTGTGCGTGTGTGCAGGTGTGTGTGACTGAGTTTATGGCTTGCTGTTAATACCAGCTACAAGGAAATAACATCCCTCTCTATTTCCTGCTTTCTTACTTTATCATTATTACTTTACAGCTTTATTTATCCAAGAGAGATACAAAAGAACATCTTTGTTGTTATCAGTGTTGTTTCCTTTAAGATAATACAAGAAAACATCTCTACCTCATACAATTTTGTTTGAGGGCCAAATTCAATAGCTGCTGATGTCAGATGAAAGATTGATATTGAATTAATTGAGTGTCTAGACTTTATTAACCTTTATACAACATGAGATAAATAGTCACTGCAGTTAACCTATTGCAATAGACAGCTGGCAAAAGGTGGTGTACTTGTCATAACTGTAGGTGTTGGGTTTCTGGGTTTTTATCCTTCCACACTGGGTCTTCTGGCTGCTTCCTTTTGAATACAATTAATTGTCATCAGTTCTCTACTGAGAGAACAGAAGCTACTCATCAGTTTTACAGCCAGCAATACTTTTCATTGTTGGTCAGAAAAGACTTCTAAGGGCAGAACTATTTTTTTTTTAAGGAAACACTGCATGTTTACACTATTATGCATTATGACTGCCATGTGACTGGAAAAAAAAATTAACTATCATTTTTTTTAATGGAGGGACACAGTATTTTGATTTATTTTACTAGTGACTTTTAAAATGTCCTGAAGAAGGACAGGGGTGGTATCCATTCCATGTGTACAGTGTTTCTTAGGTGCTGTTCATTTGGTTCTACAGAACTGGCTGGCCTACAGGCATCAACGTTAAGGAAATGCTGTTCACAGCAACATAGCAGCTTCTACTTTTGAATTTCAGTTTTACTTTTCTGAAGCAATAAACAGTTTTAGAATGCCTATGAAGAAGCTTGTTACTAAGAGCCAAAGGTGGGGGAACTTTAGAATTTGCAACCAGAGGTTATAACCTGAAGAGTCAAAACTGACCCTGGTTTAGCTCATGTGGTGAAGTCACACACACACACACACACAAAATATTAATAATAAAAACATTCTCAATAAAAAAAAAAATGAACAAAAGATGCATCATGAGATGAATAGACATTTTCAGATACAGGGCCCGATTATTTCTCAGTGACATTTTTCTTCAGATAGTTTGTACCCAGTAAGTGCCTTCTAACTTGTAACTTTAGAGAATTGAAGTACTTTAGAGAATTGAAGTATTCTACATGGTAAATTTAATAAAATAGCTGAGTAGCACACTTTAGAACCTAGTCACATAATAAAGTCACATAGCTCTGCATTTTGAGACCATCTGTATTGTGAATATAGTAACAAGTCATTCACATCATTTGCCGTACAATAATAGTCAGGGAGCTATTTTAGGAGCAATGGTCCTTACATTGCAGACATCTAGCAAGACACTACAAAATACAGTTTATTTACTTCAGTGCTTCACAAAGATTAACTTTATCCTTAGGAGGCTAATAACCCTAGGCTCCCTTAATAGTCCATGGAAAGAAATAAGATCTTTCAATTGATTCTGAGCAGACCCCTAACTTGAAGAATGCCGACCATTTGGAAAGAGTACAGAAAAGATCAAGATGTTTCAAAACAAGTGATCTGCTTGTAAAGACTGTGAAAATTTGACTTGTCATGAAGGGGAGGGATGACAGAGGGATATGATAGTTTTAAAATACATAACGGACTGCTGCAAAGTCTGTTGTCCATGTAGAGAGTGAATAGATAAAACAATAATACAGTAAGGAAGATTTATATTAAACAGTGGAAAAATCTTCCAGCAGTACAAATATGGAAGCATGCTGAAAGAATTTCTCTCAGTAGATTACAATGACTCTAATTCCTGGGTTTTAAAAGTAGACACCTCTAAGGAATGCCCCAAATATAACTGATTCCATCTGGAGAAATCAGTAGAATAGATGATCTATGGAGGCTTCTGAAAGCCCTGTGATTTTATGACTACCTCAAGAATAGTTCTATTTTATGGAATGAGTTAAGGAGATTTCCGTCTTTAAATGAATTTTTAACTTTTGCAACCATTATCCTTGTTTAGTGTGCTAGAATATCCACTGAAAGGTTTTCAGATGCTGTGCTCCTTCCAATAAGAGATAATCAGCCCATGGATTCTACAATTGATTTCCTGCCTATGAGCTGCACTTCATACATCATTCACTTGACACTATATTGTGTTCTTACAATACACATGAGTATTAAGGCATTTGATGTTATTACCTTCAGTACTGTCTTAGCTCTACTGAGAGATTTGATTCCCCAATGATCCTATTTTTCCTATGATAATTCAGTTTACTAATAAAGTGTTCTGAACTGTGAGTCAAGATTTACACCCAGTTTTCATTCTAGTACTTAACAGCTTTTGCAGTCATCTCTTCATTCACTTCTACTGAAAAAAAACTAGACTTCACTGATATCTTTTCAATACAACAAATTTATTTTTGTCGTTCATATACATATGTAATAGAGGACATATTTGGCTTATTTCTCCTTTCATTTTTACAAATGAAGTAGAAAATAATTATCATGAACCAAGTTCACTTATTACAGATTTGTAATTCAATACTATTTGTCTCTGTGTTCTTGTTGTAAGCAATTCAGTGGATTTGGTCCTACAGGATATGTTAGTATGTGCACTTTAGGTGAAAACAATAATAAATTTAACAAAAAATGAGAGACTAAGGTTTCAAATGGGCTGTTTTCATATTTTAAATTTATATGAACAGCAACCTCTTCTTTAATCAGTAATTTCTTGAAATGAAGGTCCTTTAGTATTGTCCTCAATTTGAAATTTTCAGGATGTATTAATGATTAAGATCTTATGTTGTCATTTCCTAATGTTTAAATTGAGCCAATAATTTTTGTAAGTACTCTATCATTCATAAGATGAAAGTTTTGGTTTAATTAGACTTTTAATGGTGACAAGAAGTGTGTTGCTAGTTAACAGTTTTTCAGTGGGTACAAACTCAATGAATTTCTGTCCAACACCACCTTTTATCCTTTTCTTACAACATTTATTAAACTCTCCCAGGCATTTTATTTGAATTATTTTAATGTGGTTAGGGAAAAAAAAAAAAAAAAAGGAGAAAGAAATAAAAACACTATAAACATTGCCAAGTGAGTTAAACCAGAGAAGAATTAAATGCAGCAATATTTAAATGGCCACATATTTGTGGATCTGACCCTACAATCACATAGTCATATTTTCAAAATTATTCAATTTGATATTTCAAAATATCAAAATTGCAATTACTAATATTGCAATTAAAAAAAAAATCATAAATTCACTAAAAACACACAAATATGAATGCAGCTATAGGCAATTTAAATTATGTTAACTTCCTACAATAGTAGCTCAAGATCATCCTTATCTTAATTTTACTTTATTCTACTTTAAATTTTGCTTGGCAAAGCTCTGTAGAAGTTTTAAGCAGCATGATGTTATATTTATTTTCATTTTATTTATTCTCTTTCTGTAAATTAAGTAGAGCAGTTAATCTTTTTTTCTTCTCTCCCTCTTCCTCAATAGTACAATAGGTACAATTTAAAGAACCTGTACATATCCCGGGTAAGCTGAGGTGTTACTTTGCTGTTGGAAACACACAACATTTATACATTGTATAACAGGTAACTCAAATTATTAAAAAAAAAAAAAAAATAGATAATTATATGGTAAAGCCATTTGCTAGAAGATCTGCTATATTTTCTCAATAGTAGTAGGGAGGCCAGGAAATGAGAATGGCAAATTATTTTCATGCAAAATATTATGAAGTTGTGTGATCTCTTTTAGCACAGAGGTCATAAATCAACAGTAGAATGGGCAAGACACGCCCAAAATATCATGACATTGTGTGAGGGAAGTGCAAGCCATCTTCACTGTCATTCTGGTCAGTTTTTCTCTTTGCTAAGAAAGCCTAGATGACCTGAATTCAGGCTACAGACTGTAAATCAGCAAAATGTTGAAGAGATTTCTATTTTTAAAAATCTTTAGTCTGATGAAAATTTTCCTGCACACATTATTTCTGGGCATTTTCTGTATGAGGAGACCAGTACCGTTCTTTAGGGGTACATGTTCATGTCATTGGAAACATTTTTATTTTAGAAGTTCAGAATAATAGAAATATTCATGAGCATAATTTTTTTTTTTTTATTAAAGATGTAAATAAATGCTTACCACTTGTGATCCAAAGAAGAAACTTGGAAATAAAATGTTACTTTAAGAACTCCAGGAAAGCAAAAGGCATACTTAAGCAATCAAATGTAATCTTTATTTTTCTGTAAACTGCCTTGAATTTTGATCCCTGACTCAGAATTTTAAGTGTTTGAGATTGGCAGTGCTTCATGTGTGTAGTCTTCTTGGGAGAAATTTTCTTTCAGCTAGTAGATGAACCATGAAATTGCTGAAATCAAATGGAGTTTCAGGATTGCACAGAGAGCACAGGCAGTTTTTCTTTGTTTACAGCAGTGGATAAAACAATGTGCCTGATGAGCTAAGCCAAGGAGAAGCATTTCTGCAGAGATATGTTGTGAGTTTTTTCTCTTGGATTGAATCAGTGAACCAAATTCTCTGCTGCTATAAATTGTTGCAGATTACAGTTTCGTTAAAGGATTGCTGCTGTCCAGTCTGTGCATTTCCATTTACGTTCCTGTGCTTGCTGTTCTGTAATTCCAGCCAGGGTTCTCACAGAATCACGTGTACCACTTATGTATCTGATTCCCTTGACAAAGTCAATTTTGCACCACTAAGGGCTTTAGAATTGGCATTGGTCTGCACAATGTATATGGCAAAGGAGGAAAATTTATTTTGTGTGCATTCCTCTAACAGGAGTAATTAGCAAGGGGGATAGTGGTTTGAATTGCTCTGGTATAGAATGAAGTATCTGATAGAAAATCTAACATTTTTAACTGGCAGAAACATATGGATAGTCTTTCTGAAGAATGAACTGATGTTAAACTATGTCTCTAGTAGGAATAATTGCATCTTGTAAATTATTATCTTCTGAATCCCCATAAACAATGACAATCCACTATAGGTGTTATAATGCTAATGATAATTGCATAAAAAGAGTATTGAAATTGCAATTATTGGAACCTTTTCTTTCTTAAGATGTTTTATCTGTTGTGGTAATTCAATTTAATTAAATTTTCACAGGTTAGAAGGTATTTTTTTTAAACAACTTTGTTAAATGACTGGTACTTCAAGCAGTAATAACTATCAAGGTCATCCCTTTTTTTTTCCCCATCATATCCTACAGAATGAGTTTCTTAAAGTCTCTAACCATTTAAAGGAGAGGTAATAGGAAATGTACTTAGGGCACATGATAAGAGGATTTTTCTTGGTGAGAATTTGCAGAAGAAAATTAGTGCTTTTTCTTTATTTTTTTTTCCTTTTTTTATTTTAATACAGATCAACTCACTAGAATTCACATGAAAATCAGACAATACTTTGATCAATGTAAAGAGATGTCCTCTGAACAAAAGTAAAATGAGTCTGTTATATCTGGGATACTAATACCACAGATTTAGAAGACCAAAAGGAAGCAGTCTCACAAACTAGAGTGCATTCATTTACACATTCATTAAGATGATAAATAATTATCAAGGACTTGCATGTACACTAATGTTTATTTATTTTTTGCACATAGTAAGTACTTTCCCTAAGTTAAATAAAACAAAACAAAACAAAACAAAATTTAATTTCATGTGCAAGTCTTTTCAGAGATAGCTTCTAAGTGCAAGTGCTACAGTATAATGTTGTGTGTCCGTAGAAGAAAGACTGTAATGTGGTGAAGAAAAAGAACCTGGGTGTTTTTTGCAATTGGCTTTCCTTTAAAGGCAAAAACATCAAACAAACAGGTGTCTGACAGGTGCTCAGAAATTTGGCACATTCAAAGTGGGCCCAGTAGAACAAAATTTGTGGACCAAACACAGGTAAGATGATGCACAGTAAATGCAGTCCAATTTTACTCCTGCAGAGCTTATTGCAAGTGTCTCATCACATCAATTTAGTTGTAGTACCTCCTCCTTTGTCTTGCTACTTGTTATTCTGTTTCCTGCAGATCATCCTTCATTGTCTGTCAGCATGAACTATCCCACTGCCATGGTGTTGGACTTGAAACAAACACGGGGAGATGGTAATGCGGAGTAGGACTTCAGCATATTTTTTCACATATGATGCTCCTCAGTGTCACATCCTATAAAAACCTTCAGCATAAGACTACAGTTGTGGTGGCATGAAAAGTTTGTTGATCCTGATTTAATTTTTCTCATTCAATTGCTTTTGTGTTAAGAAGGAAAAAAATGGAAAATATTAAAATTCTATGAAGTTTTGTGCATAACCCAAATTATACCTCAGAATCATGTAAAAAAAAAA
>VWYO01013891.1:7749-18757 GCA_013400275.1 Rhadina sibilatrix | reverse complement strand
TTTTTTTTTTTTTTTGGTCCTACAAGTGTCATTTTCTTTACCAGGCATACATTTTTGGTTTGGAGGACATTTTTCATCTGGGTGACCTTTCAAACAATCATCTGTACACAGACAAGTGTAATGAATCTTCTTCTGTTTTCTCTTTTCAGTTCCACTAGGTATTTGTGACAGGGTAGTTCATTACGGTTTTTTCTTCTGGAAGTTGCCTCAAACTTTTTTCGAATGAAAGACATTTTTTCCCTTCTTTTAAAAGGAAGGTAAAAATAAAATCAAACATTTCTGAAAATGGCTTGACAGAACTGTGAAATAGAAGTGGTAATTCCAAGGACTGAATAAAATGTGACACAGACTAGGATATTATTTGTGGCAGTAGCAATTAATGTAGGAAATATATTTACATGGGTTTTGAAAAGCAGAATCTCTGGAGCGAATTAAAAAAAAAAAAAAAAAAAAAACAAAAAACCCACCATAGTTCTTCCCCTTGCTCCAAGTTTATTCTTATAAACTGAATATGCTTATTGGTTTGCTTACATACATAACTTCAGACAACCAAATTCCATTTCTATTTTTATTAGCAGAAAATCACACAAATTACAAAATGTCTTTTATGTACATTTATTGGTTTTGCTACGGAGTCTGCCTATACCATAAAAAAGCCTGGAACTGTGTCAAGGCAATGAGGCCGGCTGGGTACCCTGTACCTCTGTGCAGTCTCAGGGGCAGCGTGGCTGGATGCTGACTGCCCGCTGGGAACAGCCCCTGCCCATGCCTGACGCTGCTCACGATTACAACGACACGGACTCCAATTCAGAAGGCTGACAACGTCTCAGTTTATTTCCCAGGAATTTCTTCCCTTTATACTATTTTACAAAGAACAACCCAATGGGTGGAAGAAAGACAAACTTCTTCAATTGCATTGGTCAAGTCAGAGGGACATCAAGAAGTCCCTCCTAGGGAAAGGAATGTAAATATAGGTAACAGTTAGGAAAATATGTCTCTTGTTGACAGAACAGTGTCTGGGAAAGAGTTTCAGAGAAACCAAAACATCACAGGCATGAACCAGGGCTACACATGCTCTCCTCCCCATCCTGTGACTGGGAGAGGTTGTTCCAGGACAAAACCATTCTAGGCCCTATTTCACTTAGGCACTGGTGTTTTTTTCATTTAATGACTGCGAGACACTGAAGTAAATGAGAGGTTACCCTTAGTGGTTTAGCCTTCTGGGTTCTTTGGCTAGTTTGCCTAAAATAAAAGTGAAAAACAACAATCCCAACTCTAAAATAATCACTGTTATAAACATGTATATGTCTAGGCATGAAATTACACCTCTTTCCAATCACATCCATTTCTCTCATATAAAAAAAATTGTCATCAAGTGATTCATAAAGGCTAATTAATTGAAGTTTCTCCATAACAAAGTGCATATGTCAGTGATGCAGAAAGTAAGCTACTGCTTGAAAATATTCTTCCACTAATCAACATTGTGAATAAAACAACAAAAAAGCAAAGCTATACTTTCTTTATAACTTGAATGTAAATTCAAAGGTGAAATATAGCAGAGGAAATGATAAAGGAAAAATTCATCAGGAAAATGTCTGAAAAACAGAATATATGCCAGTGATTAGTTTTAAAATTTGGTCTGAAATATCCTCACTAGCAAACATTTAGTTTGCTATATTTATTACTGGAGTTTGCAGTGAAAAATATCATGACATTGAGCAGGAAGAATGTTGATAAAATATATTAATTGGCAATTAAAAGCAAGGATTCTGATATTATTTACTCCACTAAACTTGAAATGTTAGCTTTTATCAATTAAAGTTCAATATCAGCTTTTGACTGGGAGTAGGCAGTAACTCAGATAATCTCAGAATAATTTTTCTAAATCAGTTTTTCATGACAACTTCAAGGGGGACAAGTAAAGAAAGGGGGCAGATGTATCTTTCTTCAAATAGCAGAGTATAGCAAAAATGCCATTCTCACTCTTTGTTCATTATTTAACCCCTGTGATTTCTTCCTTGCTTGTTAAAAAGACCCATATCATCAGTTACTTTGAAAAGTACAAATATTTCAAACCTTTTGATTATAGATTACCAGGAGTGTAGCCTTCCTTTTTGTCTATTTTAAATATCTAAATTGGCCTTAGAGAATCTGGAGGAGCATCTCACAGATCTTTTTGATTCACATCCATAGTATTTGAAAGTGTTGAATTTTTTCTCTTCTTTGAACACAAAAGCTCATCTGGATGAAAGAGGACTTCTGTACACTTACTTAGGGACAGTGGAAATTCTCCAAGGAAATCCTGTGGTTCAATGAAAAATTTCATCTGTACAAGAGCTGTATAAACCTGACCCTCATGACTGCACTACCAGTAATTCAAATAAATTCATATATAAACTGGCATTGGGTCATAGCACAAGATACAGTGCTTATTGCTGTGCAATGATGGATGGGCATATAATAATGTCAAAAACTGATACTGAATCATGAAAGGTCTTCTACTTTCAAAATAAGCAACCTTCACCTTGCCTGCAAAATCTTGTTGGGGGAGGGAACCGTTTCCCTTTCTTGGCCTAGATAGATATTTCAAAAGCTTATTCCCTGATACTTGCTTTATTCACAAACTATTTGTGCTAGCTCTTTGAATGATTTACAGCAGAAGAGATTCACTCTACATGAAAAATCATTGTCTGGAATAAATAGTACAGAGATGGTATGCACAGCATAGAAGACAACCTGAGGTGAACGGCAGCCAAGAGAGTGTGATGGGAGTTAAGTTATGTACGTTTTACTTATAACTGCTTTACTACCCTTTGTGATGTATAGGTGGCATGATGCACACTGTGAATCTTAAACATTTGTATTTCTGCTTCAGGTTTGAGGAGGGAGAAATACTGTGCTCTGTATTAATTGGATAACTTTGGCTCAAGCTTTTAAGTGTGACAAATGGAGATGTGCCAAACTGCCTGAAAGTAATCCTGGTTGTCAGTGAACCACAGTGGCTGCCAGTTTGCAGACAATTTCTAGTCTTCTTGAGTCTGTCACATCTCTTTCACACTAGCTATTTACCATCTGAATAGAAAGCCAGCACTGTGAGACATAAATAAATGTATTTGTCTTTAATATGACAGTGTTTCTTTGAGGGACTTGTAGCTACACTAAGCTACACATCATGAAACAACCTGAACTTCTTCAGTAGCACAAATTGCAGACAGGTCTCCTCAAGCAAGTAACAATTAAAGTGCTGCAGGAAGCCAAAGAACATAATTAATAATGAGGGGACTTTGTGGTTACCATGTAATTTTCTTATGTTGGAATGATGTTTGTGTTAGGTTAGCTCATTCTCCTCAGGACACCTGAAAGGATATTTGTGATAGAACAACCAACCTACCCCTGCGGATGTGACAACAGAAGGCTTTGTTGCATTATGAGTCTGATCCAAAGATGCCTTATGTTCCTTAGTTTACAGGAAATCCAGGGTAAACCTTTTATTTACAGATAAGGAACACTTGCCAGAACAGAATAAAAAAGCAGCAGATTAATCAGCATGCAGCCTTCGTCTTGTAGGGCCTAGCTGCCTGGACCTTTTTAACATTTGGAAGATTAGACTTCGTGAGGGAAATGTTGTGTGGAAATGCCTTTGATAGCTCTGTGTTTTTGTCTATCATGCTTTGGAAAGGGGATCACCCAGGGTTTAAAAAAGTCTGCATGTTAGAACAGAGGATGTTCATGGCTGGGGAAAAAATTACCTTGTTCTAGTTCTGTACTGCTGCCCTTTGAAGCAAAATGAGAGGAAAGCTTGCTCTGCAACTTCAGTTGATAAAATCTGTTTTCTGGAACATTACCAAGTCTAAACATATATTATCTATGAGAAATAAGGCAGACAAAGGATTGTATTCCTAAATAGGCTTTGAATATCTAGGCAACTGCTAAGAAAACAAAAATAAGGAACAGTGCCCTGCTAGTTTGACCCTTAAATTATGCAGCTGTTCATTACCAGAATTATATATCTCATGCTGCCCTTTGGAAGGAAGGCATGGTGCACAGAGCTGGAACAATTACTGAATTATAGTACAATAAGAAAGGCCTCCTAAAGTGTCACATGCATGTAGAGGAAGATAAGAAAGGCTAGCTTAAGTTCTTGGCATTTTAAAGAAGGCAGTCAAGAAACCCTTTGAATTCTTTGGTGTTCTTTCCCTGCAGTTCATCTACATTTTTATGCAAGTCTGACAAAGCATCCCATTCATGTGTCAGCACTCTCGTCTCTGGATGCATTAGTGTTTATTACAGGCTGAATTTGCAGATGCTGCCATTTGAAAACAGTAATAGAGCCAGTTGTGTGGCCTTAATATTTATATAATTAATAATGATTTCATGCTTCCCTCCCCAGTGCTTCTGAAATAAAAAAAGGCTACATTAGCATGGTCAAGCATAACAGGGCTCAATAAAATCCTGTAAGCCTAAATTGTTTTGCCATAACAGGCTTTGAATTTTACTCTGAAATAAAATGTCTTGTGTTAATCAGCTTACTGTTAATGAATGATTTGGGTGACACATTTGGCACATTTTTTGCACATTTAGCGATGAGTTGTTTTTTTTTATATTGATCACACATAAAATGTATACTCTGAAGAGTGGGCTAGTCTGAATCTTTTGTATTTGAAAATAAAAAATATGCATTTTTCATCTCCCAAAATTTTATCTGTAACAATGGAATTTCCAAGTCTGGAAATTAACCAAATTAAACTCTTTTAAAAAAAAAATTAATTTTTTCCTTGCAGTTATATTTCCAGATAGTGTTAGAGTGTTTCTCTTCATGCATTTAGATTGTACTGAGAGTACCCATAATCACATCCAGACTTTTGGTGATGTAAAATTCATACAACATTTCAAGTTAATATATTACTTATCCTGTTAGTAAAAAGAATAAGAATCACAGTCTTCTAGTATATTTAATGCAAAAGTGTTTTCTGTGACTATATGTTAAATGTTTCCTCATGTTGACAAAGGCAAAATCATAAGGAAGATTAATTTAATAATACATCAGGCTCTTTATTCTATATTTTTTTTTCCATTGGGAATAGAAAATTTCAAGTATTCCTACATTTTGAAATTTAAAAAAAAATGTTGGCAGACTGGGAGAGCATTTAAAAATATACAGGGGTTTTTGTTCATCTGTTTGGGATTTTTTATTATTTTATTGATTTATCAGTTTTCAAGGTGATTGATTCAGGAAATTATCTGTCAATCAGGATCAAATTCTAAGCAAATATTCTGTAAAAATCAACAAAGAAATATTAAGTACAGTAAACATTTTAGAGTCTGTCCTTCTGTTGTGTAAATATTATAAAACATTAGAAACAGCAAAGGCAAAAGTGCAAACCCTTTTGATTACAAAGGCAAAATAAGGAATGACTTGCCTCTTAGATGATCCAGCTAACAGAGTTTATATGTCTGGGTTTTGGGACTGATGAGCGAATACAGAGAGAGCTCTGATAGGCTTATGTGTGGCTATGCCTAAGAAACAGGGTCCCCTTTATCAGAGATGAAAGGCACTTTTATTGCTTTTGTCCCAGATGCTCTTTAGCTACGTTCACAGAGTAGCTTTACCAGAACTTCTAAGGATTGCGTGTGAGGGTTCTTGTGCCTTTTGTCTTATATTCCGTTTACTTTGCTCTGATGTAAGCTCATCACTCAAAGCTTATATCACTCCTAATTTCAATAATATCTCTGCTGCATAGATGAGGCAGAAGTCACTTCTCCCCTTGCTGCTTTCTCAGTGACCCAAGAATAGGATGCTTGAGAAGGAAAATAATTAACAAAGTCATCAATGATTTTTTGCTGTCTCCTTGTAAGTATAAGTACCTCAAGTAGTAAAGTACTTACACACAAGGGAAGCTGTAACTGTCTTATGCAGTAGCAGTGCAGAAGTCTTTCAGAGACTAAAGAGTTCTAGTCTTCAAGACATCTGTTTGTCTTTTACACTTAAAAAAGTTTCCAAAACTTAAGACCTTAATCAGAAGCAAAATGCCATGTGAAGCATAAAACCATAAGGAAATCCACCATCAAGACAGTAAGTTCCCTCTTTGCCCCAACCAGTCTGTGGTAGGGAAGACTCTGATGGGAGATTGTGTGTGGGGTACTGGTCTCAGGTTCACAAGCTCATGGTGCAAATTACCATGTGGGCATCACTCTGCCTGCATAGCTCCTCTTCTGACAGGTGTTGGGCTGTGAGTGGACTTCATGTTTATTATTTGCTCATATTATTTCTTTGTGGTTGATAGATGAGGTCAGAAGGGGAACTTCAGGACAAGAAAGTGCAACTGTTCTGTGTAAAAGAGAGTTTCCAAGAGGAAGCACAATATAAAAGCTTATGGGGTTAATAGAGTAGAACAGAGAATCCTTAGTTCCATGTAAAGCTACAAATAGTGTAGGCATTATTTTACAACTAGAAATTGTATGTTATTAGGATTTTGCAACTCAGATTTGAATGATTTTTGCTGTTGTAAATGAAAGCCATTACTAGGACACTCTCTCAGATTGCTCACTGAAAATTAAACTGCAAAAGCTTGCCATTGCATTGTTTTAGCATTATGTTTGCTCTCATGGAAGTTTTGTTTTTGGATAAGAGAATTGCCAAACGGAAGCGAAGTAATATCTTTCAATTGGTAATGGTACTAGCTTATAAGATTAGGAGCTCTGGTTTTGATCTTTCAGATTATGCTTTGAATAATGTGGTTTGATTTATTCAGAGTTGCAATTTATTATGACAAGTAAAACACTGTGCCCAGTCCATTGAAAGAAAGAAAATATTTTCAATTAAAATACAATAGGGTAGTAAAATAGAATTTTTTGTTTCTTGTCCTGACATTAGTCTGGTAAGCAACAATGTTTGTTGCAAATTTATATTTACAAGTAAACTGATCTTACTTCATTGTTTTTACATGGCTGATATTGAATAGTATTGGCTTGTTCTTACGACTCTCTTACAGGGACAGATATTGGGGGTGACACCCTCTGACTTTAGTACTGCTGTAACAGCTGATACAGCTGGGGATTTGGTTTATGATGTCTGTGTGCAGTTCTGCCTTGAGAAGAAATAAAAAGAGAAGAGGATTTACATTTGTTTTGTGATTCTTTGTTCCTATGGAAATTGAAGACACCTTTTTTTCTCTGAGATGAATTTCAACTTTTTCATATCTCTTGAGAATGAATTTCAGGCACCAGGGAGAACAAAAGAAAGCATTTCTAAGTAGGAAGAGTGCTTTCAGCCCAGATACAAAAAACATGACACCCCCCCACCGGTCTGGCTTGCTAAAGGGGTTACTAGTCTGTCATCTCTAACACAGTTATCTCAGTACTTCTTTTGAGTGATATAAGAAGACTCAAATTTGGGCCTGTGAGCTGCAGATAGCTTTTCCTGAGATCAAGCAGAGAAAAGAATGTCTATTTTGGCTTTAAACATTGGATTGTAAATATAGGTCTGTTGTTCTTTTTATTGACAAGTACTTCTTTGTACTTCTTTCTCTGCACTCTCCAAATTCTATCATCAGCCATTAGCTCCACACAACGCAATAGGTGGTATATATTTTTTTTTTTTTATTTTTTTATTTGCAGCAACTTTAAATGCTTGCCTTCTCTTTATGTGTTCTGCTGGTGCTGTTAAAATATTCATATCCTTGATTTTAAATAAATAAGGCCTCTATGTTTCTCTAAATCAATGTGGTAAAAAAAAACAAAAAAACCTTTCTCCCAGGGAATTCTGGGTGAATGCCAATTTATCCTTACAATAAAAAGACACTTTCCTGGTGGAGACTTGTAAGCTCTGGCTGAAATATAAGGATGATTCTGACAGCAATCCTAGGGTAAAATAGATTAATTTAGTTGAAGTCAACTGATATTGGTGTAAACAAGATTAAAATCAGCCTTTGCATATATGAGACACAGGTATCTTAGCATAAATCCAATTGTTATGCTAGAAATGTGTTGGAATGAATGCTTCAGGAAATATTTGAATGCTGGCAAACATTTCCCTGGTACCGATCTTAAAATAAGACATAGACATTTTAAAAGGATGTACCGTGTGTCAGTGGGCGATAAATAGAGAAAGGATTATTTTCTTGATACAGCAATTGTTTACCTAAGTCATGAGACAAATGGAACAGCTTGTGACAAAAGAGAAAAACATATCCCATCTGAATTCTCTTATTCAGGAGGGATGGATACTACCCCTTTCAAAAACATCACTATTACTGTTATGATTAACAGAATGCTTTACAGGAATCCCATCTTTCAATGGTGCATTGCTTCTGGGAGGTATCAAATGGTATCAAATCTGAAAATAGATTAGTTTGCAAGTTTTACTCTTTGTTCTTCTTGGCTTCCTCATTTAACAGTCCAGAATAGGCCTAAGTACTTATAGGGCATCCATTGCCATGGTATTAGAGAGCTATGTAACCCATAATCCTCTGTGTTACCCCATAAGGTATGGTAATTCTATTATCTTCATTTTATAGATGAGCATAAAGATACAGAGGAACCAAATAACACTGCTAAGGTCACACACGTCTTTGATTTAGGAATTGTCTTGAAAGATCTGTCTTGTGTTGTTTCAGCTGTAGAAGCTGAGAATGCCATGTATACACCTGATTTCAGCACTTTAGGTAATTTAGTAGTCAGCAGGGAGAAGTAGGCACTTTCAGGTCACAATTCATCTCATAGTAAAGTAAAATCTTGAGGAGTTCAGATGAATCTCGTTGTGAAAGAGCCTGTTTAAAGAATTTATTTGATAAACTGAAAGATATTCTTCAATTAGAAATGCCAGTATTTCATCAGATCATTCCTTCTTCTAGTGCCTTCCTTTACTAGATGAGATTTTTTGGAAGCATTCATACTGAAAAAGCCCACCTTCTTGCTAAGCATTCTTATCCTTAATGCTGCAAATTCTCTTTGTAAGGAATTATAAATCCTTTTATCTCTCTTGTATTAGAAGCAGTACATTGTGACTATAGTTTCTTAATACTTATTTGCTACACAAGCTTCTATTGTACATTAGCTGCCTTGACTGCAGTCAGACATTAAGCAATTAAATACAAGACTATGAACTTCCACTAATTTGCAAAATAATGTCTGCTGGTCTCTTGTGGAATTTTTGCTAATATAAGAACATAAATGTTGGGATGGAGTCAAGTAGTGTCTTACCATAGACATTGTGTGGCCAGATTTATTCTCATGATAACACTTTCTCTTAATTTACGAAGTCATTTGATACATCTATTTGTTTATCAATGGTTTTCAACTTTTTCTTCTGTCTGTTGTTCTTTTTTTTCTTTTCTTCTAAATGAACAAAGCTAAAATCTCCTAGTCTTCTCTAACAAGAAAGACTCTTGCCTTTTTTTTCTTTCTTTCTTTAGTTCTTCTGATAACTTGGTCTTCACTGAAAGTACTTTCCAGTTTTATGTCAGAAGCACATTGCTTCAGCTAAGATCATTACTGAAAATATTATTCAGGATTTATTCTGATATTGAATTATGTGGGACCTCTATCCAGCTCCAACTCTTCCCTCACTGAATCAAACTACAGGTTCTATTAGCCTATATTTTTGCTAAACTAAAATAATTTACTATGTGGAACTTCATTGCATGCTCTGCTGAAGTCCAGAGAGATGATATTTACTCAATTTCCTTTGCTTCTAAAAATGAAGTAATTTACCATTCATCAGTTGTCATGGTGTTATACTTCCCTTTTAGTTCTGTTTTATTCCTTCAGATCAATTCTTATAGATTTGTGGCAACTTGCACCTAATTTTCTCCCCTCCAAATTTTGGTATACGTTTATGACACCCTAGTCAGGTAACACTCGTACTTCATTTATGAGTACAACTAAAATGGGTTGGTGTTGAATGTGGATTTTCTCTCTAATTAATTTTGCCCATTTGTCTGTAGTAAATGCCTCCCCAGTAAACAGCAGGTATCAGACAAAAGTACACAAAGCATGGACAAGAAACCCTTGGTGATTTGCAACAGAGTTAACATGAGTTTAAGCAGCTGCTTATAGTTGGTGCTGCAATTGTTGCAGCCCACGCTGAGGTGGGCATTTGTGCAAACAAGTATTGCAGTCTTACTTAATCAGCCATGTCAACAAAGAGATCTTACTAACTCCATCTTTTAATATTTAATAAAATAGGACTCTGAAGTTTTACATAGAAAACTAAGCGAAGAGAGAGACAGAGAATACATTTTCAATGCATAACATTTAGAATAAAGATATTTTAATTTTTAAACTAAAAAAAGGTTTTAATGTTATTGCCTTCTAGGAGAGGGATGTGCAAGACAGCACTGGACAATCTACTAAGAGGTTTATGTCATTCCCATGTTCTTTGACATCACGAGGATAGAAACTGACAAAGCATAAAGTTCCTTTGAAAGTCAGACTACTGAGATGTTGCAAAGTGATTACCTGAGACTGTGAAATAGATTAATTAACAAAGAAAAAAAATGCAGTGCTTAATAAAAAGTTCCATATTCAAGGTGTCTGCCAGGTGTTTTCTGCTTTCAGTGCTATTTTTCTCCCCACAGCAGGGAACAAATTTTTCCATTATAATCAGGAATACTGCTAGCATTTAATGCCTGAACGGGGGACCAAAGACAAATTACGATGTAATCAATCTTTTCAAACTTTTGTGAAGGGTTTGTCCTCTCACCTTGCACTCAAAAAAAGCTATTAGCGTTATTGGAAGTTTCAGTTATTTCTTTTTCAGTTTTGTTGGCCTGGCCCACTGTCCTACAGCTACAGCTTTGGCCCCTTAATACTTCATAAATCCATACTGCTGTGGTGAGAGATATCTGCAATACTCTGAAAGTGAAATTCAGAAATTAAATTCCATTCTATTTTTTGTGCTACAATGCAGGGAAAAAGAAAAAAAAAAAAAAAAAAAAAAAAAAAAAAAAAAACAATGAAGACTTTAGGGGTACTTTATCCCTACTTTTTTTGGTTGGGTTATTGATTT